>VUQH01070642.1:0-13922 GCA_015106775.1 Etroplus canarensis | reverse complement strand
CAAGATCAGCTCACAAAGGTACAACTGATATCGCTCTCTGTCACTGTCTCTCTCTCTCTCTCTCTCTCTCTCTCTCTCTCTCTCTTGCTGATCATTCGTTGCTCCGGTAGCCCACCAGAAGGTCAGAGAGATTGTCAGCGGTAAGTTTCATTCTCTCCCCCCGCCTCCCTGTCTTCACCTCTGTCACTGTCCACTCTTTCCTCTCAGTGTCTCATGTTACACTACCAAGGCTCTGAGTGAAGTCCTCACCTAGTTTATGGATTTCATCAAGGCAATCACAATTTAAAAGAGTTCCATAAACATGCACCCAGAGGATTTAGTCTCAGCTTGATATGCATGTCTTTTCTCTGTTGTCTTTGCCCATTTCCAGTGTCATCTTTTGCAACAACTTGTTGCTATTCAGGGCTGCATGATTAACACCAATGATGAGTATATGAAGTTAGACTTGAATTGTACTCAATTTGTATTACATTACTGCTTGTGAATGGCAAGCATGACGCTGTTATCTAACATATATAACAAGCACATCAGTTTTTATGTGGTCATGCAGCCCTGCTATAGTCCATGTGTTTCTATGTGCTTTGTACTTTGCATGTTCAACCTGTCTGCACGGAGTCTTTTTCTTTGTACATTTGCACGTGCCATTGAAACCAGGGGTGTCAAACAGATAATAGACAGCTTAAGCTGCTTTAATTTTAACAATGTGTCTTCTTTCATATGTAGTCAGTCTTTTGTAAATACATGTGCAGCACAATTTACAGATCACAGGGAATCATATTGGCACAAATTCTTTACATGCAGAGTATTGTGGAACTAAATGACAATAGTACTTTACTTCTTTTTAATTCAAACAACCTGCCAGGATCTAGAAAATATTTTCACTTTTCAAACATTTTAGCCCTGTAATCACTGCACCCGTAATAGCAGCTTTATCAAAAAAATTGAATTATTAATGAAATCTTTGCTATTTTCACTTTACAAATGCATCCAGTTGCCTTTGGTGAACTGGCTCTGGTCTATATATTTGTCACCCCTGATTTTAATGAATTGTTTGAGAGTTTGGGAAACTTGCATAGTCTCTTTTTTCTAATGGTTTCATGAGAAGATCTACAGTTAGGTCCATAAATTTTGGGACAATGATACATATTTTTTACATTTGCCTCTATACACCACCATAGTGGCTTTAAAATTAAACAGTCAAACTATGACTGTTTGATTTAACAGTCAAAGCATAATGCCACCACCGCAGAAGCATTATATATTTGGGTTGTCCATCCGTCTGTTTTATACAAATATTACTACTACAGGAGATTACTTGTTTGTTGGAGGTTTTCCAAACTTTGTGTGATTAACACCTATGATGGTTAGGCAGTCTGATAACATTTACAAGAGGTGGGGTCAAAGATAAAGGCCACACAGGGTCAGATTTAAAATGGAGGCATGCTGGCCAAGGTCAAGGCATTTCATAATACATATCCCCCCATTTTCAGATGCTCAAAAGTAATGGGACAAGCAATTTCATGGCAAGGTGAGGCAATTTCCCTCATTATTTCATGACAAACTAAGCAGAAAAGAGATGTGCTGCTGATTCCAAGTGTTGCACTTGCATTTAGTAGCTGTTCAGTGAAACTCTCAACATGAGGTCCAAAGAGATTTCAATGCAAGGGAAGGAGACCATTTTTTGGCTGAAAAACCAAACTAAACTTTCAGAAAGAAAGCACAAACTTTGGGAGTGGCCAACAACAATCTGCAACGTTCTTAAAAAGAAGGAATGTACTGACCAGTTCAACAACACCAAAAGGTCTAGAAGATCACAGAAGACAGCTAAAATGGATGATTGCAAAATTCATTCCTTGGTTAGAAAAAAAAACCCTTCAAAACATCTAGCCAAGTCAAGAATACTCTCAACTAGGTAGCTGAATCATTGTCAGTCAAGAGAAGCCTTCATGAATGTAGATACAGAGGGTTTACAAGAAGGTGCAAACCACTGGTTACATTGAAGAACAGGAAGGTCAGATTAGATTTGGTCAGAAAACATCTAAAAGAGCCTGCCCAGCTCTGTGGACAGATGAAGCCAAGCTGGACTTGTGCCACAGTGTGAGAACGGAAGTTTGGAGAAGGGAAGAGCCATCTCATGATCCAAAGCATTCCACATCATCTGTCAAACATGGTGGAGGCAATATTATAGCATAGTCATGAATGGTGCCAAATGAACTGGGTCAGTAGTATTTCTTGATGATGTGACTGCTGATAGAAGTAGCAGGATGAATTCTTAGATGTGCATGACTATACTCTGTTCAGAGTCAGTCAAGCTGATCAGATGGTGCATTACAGTGCAAATGAATAATGAGCCAAAGCATATTACAAAAGGAACTCACAAGTTTCTCAAGGCAAAGAAATGGGATATTCTCCAGGGGCCAAAGTAAACTTTGAGTGAAATGATCTCCACCCAACAGCAGCAGCTTTTCAGTTACTGAAAGCAGTGAGACTCACAAACAAGCAGCAACTGAAGATGGCTGCAGTAAAGGCCTGGCAGAGCATCTCAAAGGATGAAAGACAGCATTTTATCCACGTAATTAAAAAAATCTTTATATGCAGAATAATGCCCCATTACTTTTGAGCCTCTGGAAATGGGGGACTATGTTTAAAAATGGCTGTAATTCCTAAACAGTTAATCCAGTTCTTTTGTCAAACTCCTTGAATTAAAGCTGAAAGTCTGCACTTCAATCACATTTTGACTGTTGAATTTAAATCCACTGTGGTGGTGTGCAGAAGCAGAATTACACCAAAAAAAATGTAGCACTGTCCCAAAACCTATAAACCAGACTGTATATCACTCTCATCTCTTATTTCTGTATGCTAGATCTCAAGCTGTGATGTGACCACTTAGACTTGTTCACACAGCTGCTACACTACTAGCTGTGCATGCTACAGTCAAGCAAACTGCAAGAGTCCTGAAAAGTAGTTTAGTAGGAAGTTACAATGCTGTTTTCTTTCCCCCTTATTTCCTTTCAGCTGGAGGTTTCTTCTTGTTAAAAGAGAGCTCTTCCTTCCCACCGTTGCCAAGTGCTTGCTAATTGGGATTGTCTGATTGTTGGAGTTTTCTTTCTAATATTGTAGCTTTACCTCACAGTATAAAGCACCTTCGAGGCCACAGTTGTTGTGAACTAGTGCGATATAACTGAATAGAAATATTTTCATCACTCACTGACCTTAGCAAAGTATTTCTTAACTGTAGCTTTACATTTAAAATATGGTTAATACTGATGTTTTCATTACATCTCTGGAAAGCCCAGCTTTAACACACTTTTAATCCTAGTTACAAACACTTTTAGCAGTCAGCATCCTTGATACAATTTGTTTTAATTTATTCATTTTAGGTCATATGTACTGTGTCAGATATCTCTAAAACAAAACAGAGATATTCTGAGAAATGCTCACATGATTTCATTTTATCACAGCAGTGTTACTGCAGCTTGTGGCTTCAGGGTAATATGCTCCACACTCAGCAGCCTGGAAAATCTGCAGCAAACTTGCTGGCACTGAGTGGGCAGAATTTTTGCTCCCATCTGATATAACAATTGCACAGTGGTCCAAGGTCAGTTCACATCTAGAAGATGTAGATATTTAAAACACGTGGGAATAGGACGAGGGCCCGTGGCTTAGTACTTTATTCTTAATATTTGTCCTGCAGTAAGAGCAAGTGCAGACATTTCAGTCCTCCATGAGCTCTGGGTTCATCCCAATTCATTTGCAAAACAACTCTAAGACGTTAAATAGCTAAAATTATCCTTAAGTGTGCAGAGAAGGGGGAACTAGAGATAGTGATCATTTTTCTCTATAAACAGTGAACTGTGAATCAGTTCTCACCTTTTTTGTGTTATTTGCAGAGACCTGCTCCACCCAAGCCCGAGGCCAAGCCCAAGAAGACCATCGTGAAGGTAAAATACGCGCACACACACACACACTCTCTCTCATACACACACACACAAGCCATCACACAGTAAATTATTTGTAAGAATTTGAGGCAATCTGAGGCACTGGGTTACCTTTTACTACTGGTGTGAAAGCATGGCCAAAGCTGCTGGATGTGAAAAACACATGAACTCAAAGCAGGTTTAAACTTGATGCTTTTGCTTGCAATTACCAAGGCTGTTTTTTGCATAAATTTGCATGACAAAAATAGACTGTTTTTCTTACAAAGAAACAATCCACCATCATTTATTTTGAATATTAATTTTTAAACGTCTTATCAAAGTATACGTTGTGTTTTTGAATATTATCTGCATATAGTTAAACATTTTGGGTGAAAATGAAAAAATAATCATAAACGAGAAGCTTAATAAATACAAGAGATAATTAGGAGGTACTTAGCGATCACTTACCGTGCGCAATAATATCTACCATTACAGAGTTTTTATGGACCCACATCGCTCCTGTTTTAGCCTTTTTATACTAGCTCCCAGCGTGTTTTATGAGATTATACATAGGTCCTTTATGGCCTTGCTCTTATTTACACTTTTGACAGCAACATATGCACCTGTACGTACCTTGGCATTCTCATGCAGAGGTCTTTTGTGTATTTTAGAACTAAACGGGAAAGTGTTTACAGTCAGGGCCCGAGTCTTTGGAGAAATCTGCCCAGTAAAAGGGCTCTACTGAGTTTATCACTTACTTTAAGTCACATTTAAAAGTATATTTTTATCAGAAATCCTTCCCTGATTTTAGTTAATTTTTATTTTACTTTGAACTGTCTTTTATTTCCTAAAGAAGTTCCATAATTTTTACTAGTTCATTAATCTTTTGTTGGCTCTGAAGAGCTTTGTAATGTTTACTACATGTTCTTTTCATTTATTCTGTGCAGAAGGTGGCAGATGATAAGGGGGCAAAGGCAAAGAAAGGGGGCGCCAAGGGGAAGAAGGAAGACGGTCCCGCCCAAAACGGAGAGACCAAGACCAATGAGGTACGAGGATAGAAGGAAAATAAAAATAATAATAATTTAAAAAAGAGAAGAAAATGTATATTCAGTTAGGAAACTAATGTTCTTTATCCCCTTATTCTGTCAATTTGTGTACAAATTCATGCACGACACTTATCGCTTATTCAATCACATCTGATTCTTTCCACTAATACTCTGCACATCCGCTTTCGCCCACATGTATACACGCTCACACATGTTCACACATACACAGATCTATGTGTCTCGTCCATCTGTCAGTGTGTCTTCCATCAGAAGCACAGCTCCCTCCTTGATGTCCGTGAGAGGACAGAGTGAGACAGTCAGAGTTAAGGGTATGGTTGAGTATCTCTAATTCATCTTTGGTATGCGTGTTTGAACACTAACATGTAACTAATGCTTAAGTCCATGTTAACAGGGCAAACATTTGCACAGTGTGCTTTGGAGTGCTTTGTTTATTGGTGTGTTTGGGAAACAGACTGAAGAAGTGAGGGTGTCTCGTTTGCTTGCTGTGTGCAGTGAAGTGGGTCCGTCATAACTTCTTCCATTAGCATGAAGGTTTGCTGCTGCTCACAGAGCTGTAATGTTAAATGTGATTGGCTTGCTCTGGTTTGTACACAGCTGACTCCACCATTGACCAGTGTATTATGAAGCGAGATGAATGGATTAGCGAGGGGTGTTGAGCTTTAAGCCAGAGTTTTCAGTGTCACGAAGGCCACACTCCATTTACCTTGCTGTGTCACCATGGTAACTTAGGGCGAATGCATAACCTGGTCCGGAGCAGGTTACAGTTAGATCCATAAGTTTTAGGACAATGGCAGATTTGTTTGTAATTTTGCTTTCAGACAGTCAAAATGTGATCAAAGTGTAGACTTTCAGCTTTAATTCAAGGGGTTTGACTAAAGAACTGGATTAACTGTTTAGGGATTACAGCCATTTTTATACACAGTCCCCCATTTTCCTAGACTCGACAGTAATGGGACAGTTGACTGACAAGCGGTTTCATGGCCAGGCAAGGCCTGTTCCCTCGTTATTCCATGACAGACTAAGCAGATAAAAGATTTGGAGTTGATTCCAAGGGTTGAATTTGCATTAAGGAGCTGTTCACTGGAACTCTCAATGTGAGGTCCAAAGAGATGTTGATGCAAGCAAAGGGGACCACCATTAGGCTGAAAACCCTAAATAAACCTAACAGAAAAATAGCAAAAACTTCAGGAGTGGCCAAAACAACAATCTAGAACATTGTTTAAAAGGAGGTATGCACTGGCCAGCTTAGCAACACTCAAAGGCCAGGAAGACCATGGAAGACAGCTAAAGTGTATGATCACAGAATTCTTTCCTGTGTCAAGAAAACCTCCTTCAAAACTTCTAGCCAAGTCAAGAACGTGTGAGGAGATAGGCATATCCTTTTCAAACTCTTACAATCAAGAGAAGCCTTCATGAATGTAAATACAGAGGGTTTACAAGAAGATGCAAACCACTGGTTACATTCAAGAACAGGAAGGCGGATTAGATTTTGTCAGGATACATCTAAAACAGCCTACCCAGTTCTGGAAAAAATCTTTGAACAGATGAAACCAAGCTGAATTTGCTTCAGAATGATGAGAAGAGGAAAAAAGACAGAAAGGAACAGCTCATTATCTGAAGCATACCACATCATCTTTCAAGTATGGTGGAGGCAATATTATGACATGGGCATATGTGATTGCCAGTTCAACCAGGTCACATGGATTATGTGACTACTGACTGAAGTAGCAGGATGAATTCTGACGTGTTCAGGGCTATATTCTCTGTTCAGAGTCAGCTAGATACTACAAAAAAAGATTTTTATGGCACTTTATGACCCAAAGCATGCTGCAAAAGCAACTCAAGAGTTTTTCAAAGTAAAGAAATTGAATATTTTTCAATGGCCAAGTCAGTCACCTGATCTCAACCCAATATATCATGCTTTTAAGTTGCTGAAGACAAAACTGAAGTCAGAGAGACCCACAAAGAAGCTACAACTGAAGACAGCTGCAGTAAAAGCCTGGCAGAGCACCTCAAAGGATAAAATAGCATTTGGTGTTGTCCATGGGTTCTGGAATTTAGCAGCAATTGACTGTGAAGGATTTTCATTTAAGTATTAAACACATCCTTATATTTAAAATTATGTTTGACCCATTACTTTTGAGGCTGTAATTCCTTAACAGTTAATGTAATTCTTTTGTGAAATGCCTTGCATTGAAGCTGAAAGTCTACACTTTGATCACATTTTGACTGTTTGATTTAAACTCTACTGTCATAGTAAAATTACAAAAAATGTGTTATGTCCCAAAACTTAATAGACCTAAATACTCTGTTATAGGAAAGACATCTTTTATGCAACTTTTTGAGCTGGATCTTACTACTACCACTTGAAGCCCTGCTATGAAGTTGCACCATCCCAAACTGTGCTTTGCATTGTCACTGGAATTTGCATGTGTATCTCTATCTGGGGTTTTAGGTTTTGTCAAGCCAGCTAATGCAAAGAAAGCCAGGCTATGCTGAACTAGCTTTATCGTGCACCCCCCAGGCACAAGAAGCAGATGGGACAGCACAGCGAGATCACAACAAACTTCAGGGAAAATTAGGCAACATGAAATTCAGGCTTTATCTAACTATGCAGTTACAAATATTGCTGAGGTCAGGAGAGAAATGTCAAAAAGCGAGTTGTACAACCACATTGTTTGCTGCTGGGTTTTAGCTTGAAAACCATCAAGTGATGATTTGAGCCGGCAGCTTGAAGCTGGACTCATTGGCAAATTAGGTGACATTTCACCTTCAAACTCATGAACAACCACCTCCTTGGCTTTGTAACTCTATTATTAAAGGGTCGGTTCAGTCAAGTGACTGTACAGTTCAGGTTTTACTGTGGTCTGAGAGATCCACAAATAAAACTCATCCATCACAGTACGTAAGTAAATGTGGGGTTTTGTTGGGGAAGTGAATTGAACCATTAAACAAATAGTGTGACTTTTGGATAAACAGGCTGTTTTTACCACATGAAAACACAGATACCACTTTGCCTGTGTGCCTGTGCAGTACACATGAAGATTGGCAGTTTAGCATACAGTAAGCCATTTTCACACATGAACTTTGTGTAGAAACAGACTGGGATATTTTTCGCAGCAGGTGCATGGACTAAGCATGCAGGAGGTTGCACACATGACGAGCACTTGCTAGTGATGGATGGCCTGGACTATTACCTGCCATAGTCACACTTTTGTGCAATCTGACGTCACGTGCACTTTGTGCTAGGCAGCTAAGAGACATTTGTGTTCTCACGTGCACTTGTGTGGTGAGAACACAAATGTGTAGCAGACATATGGAGATGTGAACAAAAGTTCAAGCCTGTACAGTGCATGGGTGAAAACAGCTTGAGAGCACATAGGAATATCTTGGTGATGTATTTAGGAAAATTTTGCAACTTTTAGATGGAGCCAGTCTAGTTTTATTTCTGTTTGTGGTCTTCATGCTCAGCTAAGCCGTCTCCTGACTGACTTAGCCAACTATCTACTTCTTCTAGCATTGTATTCAGCAAGTAGTCATTAAAGTAGTGTCAAGCTCATAGGTGGCCTTCATGTGGTAGAACAAGCTGTCACTAACCGGAAGGTCAGCAGATGGATAATTGGTTCTTCCTGCACTTACTTTAAAGTGTCCTTGGGCGAGACACTGACTGAACCCTGAGTTGCTACTGATATGTTTTGTGCTCAAGGTCAAGGTCATAGTTGTCATTTTACAGGCACTTTTCCATTTTCACAGGAATCACTCCTCCTAAAAGTACTGGTCTGGATTGTATTGTCATTAAAATGAGTGTTTGCATGTGTGCCCCTCTGCCAGCTATAGATAAATTAGGTTTATTCATGGTGTGATAATGTCTGAAGCTAGGTTCAGGCCGCCCAAGAGCTAGAGCCGTCACGTAGGCTTAGCATCGGGTTCTGGTGGGCAGTAACAGGGCAATAACCTAGTTAACCGAAATGATCAGCATAGCTTCCCATTTTTCCAAGTGGAAAAACTGAAGGTTGATTCGCAAAGTTCCACTGTTCCTATATTCGCTGTTCCTGTCATGCTGGCAGATTTTTGATGGTTCTCTTCTTTTAGATGGTAGACTTACTTCTTATAGCTTGAAATATGGCTTCTCCCCACATGTTGCATGCCATTTGTGTTCTGTTAGATGGTGATGATCATGATCTTGTTAGTCATGAACATGGAGTGAATGGTCCCACATAAGGGAGGCGTGGTTGGGGCCTTCCTGTCACCATTATGCTTACATCAGTAATGTGCTCAATGCTGTGATATGTGCACATATTTTCATGGTTTTAATGGCCATGGTTACTTCTGGCTGTGCAGTCATAACACTACTGAAATCAAACACTTTCATTTTGTGACGAACGAGATTAAATTGGCCTGGATATGAGCCTCCTTGACTTCTCAGTGTATTTTAATTTTTATTCGTTTGTAAAATACTTCCAACCAATGACAAGGCAACTCATCCCTTTTTTTTTGTCTGTACTTCACACATTACAAGTGTAACTTGTAAAAATGTGATGGAGCATGAGGTGGAAGGGTACTGTCAGTGACATTCAGGTTGGGGATTAGTATCTTTCCCAAGACCATGTCAACATGCAGACTGGAGGACTGAACCACTGACCTGATAATTGGACAGCCACACCTGTGGGTCTACCTCTTGAGCTTTCCTCTGTGGTTTTTAATTTGAAAATCTGGTGCTTGTCATATTAGCCAAACATATCTTGATATCAGCTGTTAACAGCCTATTGGCACATGAGATGATGATATTTGTCAGTGCCAGCGGCTGATGTTTGTTGTATCATATTCTTGGCTCTGGACTAAATGTTTGACAATAGCGTGACAAAATCTCAAAAGACTGAAACATGTAAACCCAAAAAAAAAAATTAAGATAGTATTTAGTTTTTTGCCTTCTTAGCACATAACAGGTAGCCTCCTGAGCCTTGGCAGGCCCAGCTGAGTGAAGGTTGCTGGTTAGAATTTCTAGGCTAGTTAATTCCCTGCTGGAATCTGCTGAAGTTGAATAATGATAACACATGCTTCTGTGTTTTCCCACCTCTTTATCTCTCTAGGTAACTGAAACAGCAGAAGAGGCGACTGAGGAGAAGGCATAAAGGCTCGGGCGTGTCCGCCGACTCGTCCCCCCTGACTCCATGGCAGCAGAGCATCTTTTTTTACTGACGAATTTTGTACCATGCTGAATTTTTTTTAGACTTGTGATAGTAGAAATGGACAACCAGCAGCCCCACCTCCCATATCTTCACACTCCTTACCCCTGTTTTTGCTCCATTTTCCTCTTTCCTCCGTTCTGTATCGCTATACTGTATGCCTCTTAGAAGCAGAAAGGCAGACTGAAGTGGTTTTATCAGACAGCTGCAGATGTTCTTTGTTTTACCTTACAGGGGCCATAAAATGTGACTATTTTGATCTTTAAAACAGTTCTGCCTTTGTTTGTAGTTGCTCTTCTCTATAAAAGACCGCTATTGGCATTCTGCCTATAATGAGGAGATGGTCCTATTTCACCCTTATGGTTAAGATGAGTGTTTGTGTGTGTGGATGCGTATCAACAGTTTGGATGCAAAGCTACAACAAACCAGTTCCACAGTCACCATGGGGAACATCTGCAGCTTTTTAAAAATCTTAGGTTTTAGTCACCACCACTGTGTTTCACATAGCTCCTTTTGTATGTGTATACTGGAGTGAATGTGTTTGTGAGTCTCTGTGCTTGACTTTGTTCACTTTGTTTCCTTCCCTTTCTTTTTCTTTTTTCTCCCCTGAACGCCTTGTCCTGCAGCAGAGTGACATAGCAATAATGAGTGGTGCTTCTGTTCTAGACGGCTCTATTGGCTTTGGACCCTCTGGGCTTCTCTGAGTTTCATCTTGTTGGGAGAATATTTTGAAATAAAAGAAAAAGTTGATGTCTCGTGGGACTTTTTTGGTTTTTGGTGTGTCTTCACTCATTGGTAAATAAAAACTGTGTGAAATATATTCTCAAGTTGGACGGTGATGCCCTGTTTTTATTCCAGCCGCTAGTAGGCTGCATTTTAACTGTTTTTTTTAATCTGTGCAAAACTGAGACTGTATGGAGTCTGTGTTCTGCTTGTGTTGGAGAGCTGTGTTCAGGTTTACAGGTACTTTTTAAACCAACACAAAGCCATCACTCTGTGTCTTTGTACATCTTTGTGTGCATGTGAGAGGTCGCCAGGGGCACGTGCTGTGTTAAATACAACTGCTGTGTCAGGAAGTGAAAGGTCAGCATTTGCCAGAGTGGTGGGACCAGTGAAACCGTATGTCTCTTCATTGCAAGACAAGCTGTCACTCACACTCCTGGGCCAATAGCCAATTCCTTTTTCTCTTTTTTTTAGCATGTAGGATTGGTAATTATATTGTATAGATGTAGATACTTACAGATACTAATATAATATAGTTCATTTCAACTTTGGTGCTGAAAATATATAAACATTGCTTCACAGCATTTGACCTTTTAACCCAGTGTTACCGCTGTAGGTACTTTGGTATACTGCAGTGGCTACTTGATGTTTTTTCAAAATTTATAAATTATCAGTCATAAATTATTTTTAAAAACACTATAATTAGTTCAGTTAGGACAAACAGCTCATTTTGTATTAAATTTTCTTGTTTTCAGTGGAATGCCTTTCTGTCAGTAACCTGTTAACAGAAAGCGAAAAGGTAATGGGAGTCTGCTCACTGAGCAGGAATTCAGTTTGTGATATCGAATGACAGAAAAAATTGGGATTAATGGTTGAAATGTATCAACACAGATGAAAACAAAGGAAGAATTGATCCACATACAGTCACGCAAAAGAGTTTTCTAAGGGCTCTGTGTAGTCTGAAAAAGTAACTACACCCTTATTTCTTCCATAGGAATTAAGAGGGTAATTAGCAGCCAGGTGCTGCTAATCAAATGCACTGATCATCAGCAACCTCTATAAAAGCAGAAATTTTGGCAGTTCGTTGGTCAAGTGTGCGTTAACATAATACCACAATCTGCTTAGGAGTGGACGGTCTGGCAAATTCACCCATAGGTCAGACCATGCAGTGCTTTGAGAAATTGCAAAAAAACCCAAGAATTACATTTCAGACTCTACAGTCTCAAGTATGAGTGGTGATCTTAGGCCATAATGCACAGCACTGTGTTTGGTGAAAACCAAGCATATCAGCACAAACACTTCATATCAGTTGTCTAGCACGGTGGTGGATGAGTGATGATTTGGGCTTATTTTGCTGCCACAGGACCTGGGCACCTTGCAGTCATTGAGTCGACCATGAACTCTTCCTCCGCCAAAACATTCTACAGTCAAATGTGAGAGCAGCCATTGAACAGCTTAGCCAAAATTGGGACAATCAGGACAATGATCACAAGCACAGCAGTAAATCTAGAACAGTATGGCTGAAAAAAATCAAACTGTGGCTCAGTCAGTGCCCATACCTCAAACCAATAAAAATTGCTGTGGTAGGACCTTAAGAGAGCTGTACATAAATGAATGCCCACAAGCCCCAATTAACTGAAGCAATGTTTTTTATTAAGAGTGGGCCAAAACTCCCCCACCACGATGTGAGAGACTGAAAGTCAAACAGAAAAATGCACCTTCGGCTGCTCCCTTGTATTCTCCCCAAGAGGTCACCACAGCAGATTAAGCCGCATTGGTAATTTGGCAGAGGTTTTATGCCAGATGCCCTTCCTGACTGACGTGAAAGTCACAAAAAAAATAAATTACTTCAAAAAAGGTGGTTCTGCAAGTTATTGATTCCTGAGGGGGTACTTACTTTTTTACATGACCTCATTTGTGTGGGGTCTCTCTTTCGATAACGATTGATCAAAACAAAGCAATTAAAAGACTACACCAGGAAGCATCTGATCACTGCAGTCACCTAGTGCCCACTGAGCATGACAAAGAAACATTCATTTCACTGCATTTCACTTACAAATCTGTTGTTTAACAAATTGTTATGTATATATATATATATGTATATATATATATATATATATATATATATATATATATATAGATATATACACACACACACACACACACACACACACTACTCACAAAAAGTTAAGGATATTCGGCTTTCGGTGAAATTTCAGGATGCACCTAGGATGCACTATAACCTTTACAAGTGAACTTAATTTGACCTGCTCTACACTTTTGAATGCACATGTGCAACTGTTCAGTGTTTCAGTGCTTTTTGCATAAATCTTTGTTCTCTAACAAGGTGCTTAACGGCAAAATTCACGACTGCTGTTTGATCCATGAATGACCAATACATTTTCATATGACATATATATATAAGGGTCCCAGGCTACACCACCCATGCTAATCAAGCCTACCGCAGACATGAGCAAGAGAGATAAATATGAAGTCATACCGGCTCGGACGTTGCCCGGATTAGCAAGGTCCGTGTCAGGTGTTGAGGAACCAGGGCGCCCTGATGAGAAGTGGGCTAATGGAACAAGAAGGCATCGGTGGGCAAGAGACGAAAATAGGGCGCTGTTGGAATTGTTGGAATGCTACTACGGAAGTAACCCCAGTGGAAGGGGTTACATGAATAGGATGAGGGACCTATGGAATCTGCGATACTCGACATCCACATTGACAGCGAAACAACTAGTAGCTCAGTGTTCCAACATTCGGAAGAAGGGACTGCTCTCACGGCTAGAGATTGATAAGGTACAACACAGATGCTACGGCAAGGGGGAGCCAGGACAACAGGTCGGGGGGGGTATCATCATCCCCACCCGAGATTGGGTACCAAGCCCCAAGTGCGATGGAAGAAGGATCGTTGAGTGCGAGAGGAACTGACCTGAAAGATAGGATCATGGCGACGCTTGAAACCTGGATCCTCCGTAGCCGGTTACCAGGACTACGTGAAGTACCCTCGGAAGATCTACTAGATG
>VUQH01070641.1:0-11313 GCA_015106775.1 Etroplus canarensis | reverse complement strand
CCTTGAACTCTGCACAACATTCTTCCTTCCTCAACTTCCACCATTTAATCCTTGGCTCTACCTTCACTTGCTTCCTCTTCTTGCTTTCCAAAGTCATCCTACAGACCACCATCCGATGTTGCCTAGCTACATTTTCCCATGACACTGCCTTGCAGTCTCCTACCTCCTTCAGGTTGCACCTCCTGCATAAGATATAGTCCACCTGTGTGCACCTTCCTCCACTCTTGTAGGTCACTCTATGTTCCTCCCTCTTCTTAAAATATGTGCTCACCACAGCCATTTCCATCCTTTCTGTAAAATCCACTACCATCTGTCCCTCCACATTCCTCTCCTTAACACCATACCTACCCAACACCTCCTCATCCCCTCCGTTCTCTTCACCTACATGCCCATTGAAATCTGCTCCAATCACCACTCTCTCTCCCTTGGGAATACTCTCTACCACTTCATCCAACTTACTCCAGAATTCCTCTTTTTCTTCTAACTTCCATCCAACTTGTAGAGCATATGCACTAACAACATTCAGCATCACACCTTCAGTTTCCATCTTCAAAGTCATAATTCTGTCTGACACTCTCTTCACCTCCAGAACACTCTTCACATAGTCTTCCTTCAAAATTACCCCTACTCCATTCCTCTTCCTACCTACACCATAGTAGAACAGTTTGAATCCACCTCTGATGTTCCTAGCCTTGCTTCTCTCCACCTGGTTTCTTGCACACACAATATGTCTACCTTCCTTCTCTCTATATCAGCCAGCTCTCTCCCCACCTTAGTCCCTCATAGTCCCTACATTTGAAGTCCCTACTCTCACCTCCACCCTCCTACCTTTCCTTCTTTCTCTCTGCCACTTAACACGCTTTCCCCCTCTCCCCCTCCTTGGTCTTCAGCCAACAGTAGCATAGTTTCCACCGGCACCCTGTTGGCTAATGGCACGTGTTATGAATCCGCATATTTGATTTGGCAGAGATTTTACCCCGGATGCCCTTCCTGACGCAACCCTCCCCATCTGCCCGGGCTTGGGACCGTCACTATGAGTACACTGGTTTGTGGGCCCCTGTGCCTGTGTTATTATTATTATTGTTATAATAATAACAATAATAATAACACACTCTAAAACTCATGTTCAAATCCAAGATGAATCCATGAAAGAAGAGAAGTTGAAAAACAAACCATTACATGGGCACTATCCAAAAATCCTTGAGAAGCCTTATGTAGACACAGTCACCACCAACAAATGGTTATTAAATAATTTCACAGGTGAAACAGAGGGGCTACTAGTATCAACTCAAGACCTGGAAATAAATACCAGAAACTACCAGAAAGTAATATGTGGTCAGCAAGTGGAGAGCAAATGCAGAATGTGTTGACAGCATGAAGAGACAGTGGACCATATTGTGGTTTGATGTGAGGTACTAGCCACAACAGAGCACATCTCCAGGAACAATAAAGCTGCGGCACACCTTCACTAGAGCATCTGTAAAGTTCATGGTATTGAGCTTACAGACAGGTGGTACGAGACCAGTCATCATCGTGAAAGACTCAGTGAATTCCACCTGCAAACTGATTGATATGACTATTCCATCAGACAGAAACATCCCAGGGAAAGATATAGACAAGAAGAGCAAGTACAAAGACCTAGAACTAGAAATAAAGAGAATGTGGCAGATGAAAACTGAAGTGGTTCCTGTGGTTGTTGGTGCGCTTGGTACAATAAAGAAGGGGAAGGTAGAAAACATGAAGAAATTATCAGAAAGAGCTACAGTGACTAAGACCCAAAAGATCAGCATGCTGGGATCTGCTTGAATCCCCAGGAAGGTGCTTAGTGTATAAACAGAATGAATGACTTGAGTGACTGAGGCACTAGGTACATGGTTTGCACCTGGCTGATGCACAAAAAGAATACCAGCAAAGACTGTGACAGGAGATGAAATAAATAATAATAATAATACAAAAGGGGTATAATGAGATTATAGATAAGAAATACAAATAGTTATCTCTTACATTCATTGCAAAAGATATTTGTTTCTAATTGTGTGCAAAGCCAAAAAACCCTCCATGTGATATATTTCAGTGACTGTGAACAGTATCAATCTCTCGGTTGCATCTTCTCATACAGATATCAGTGTTTTCTTTGTGCACATTTACTTCACTTTCACCTTCCAAATGCTCCATTAGGATGCTGCTTGTCTGTGTTAGCCTCTACCCAGAGAAAAAAAAAGAAAAATACTCACTCACCAAATTATTCAAAGATTTTTCATCTCTGCTTTGTTGCCACAGTTTCTCTATAGCTGATATCAGCAGCATAAAACAGTCAGGCATGAAACCTTAATTTCTTTCATTCTACACATTTGCCCATAAAATCAGTTTAGGGGAAAATGAATAAAAGTGCTGTAGTGTTCTAAGTGCATGCATTCACCCTCACTTCAAGTGGAGTCCCACCCACACATCCATACGCCCACACACACACACACACACACGCACACACACAAAAATACACACAAACATATACACACTGAACAAAAACGCTGTGTGGAAAAGCTCAAGGTTTGATTCGAGGCATTCTGTCTGTCTCCTGAAGCGCCTGTCAGGTTCATTGTGTAACAGGGGATTCAATGACGTCATCACAGCCCCTTCACTCCTACGCCTCTGCATCTATTTCGCCGCACGTACACACGTATACACACACACACACACACATACACGTGGGGTGGGGGTGGGGGGGCTCCAATTCCTCTATGACTCATTTTCACTTCTGTCTGACGCAAGAGTATGACTGGGTCCCTACACTCTACACCTTCCCACACACACACACACACACACACACACACACACACACACACACACACACACCTCTGTCTCTCCTGGATGCTGAAATATGGCTGAATCACTGTGTTTTACCTTCCACCTGCCTGTGCCACTTTTCAGGTTTTCATTTTTATCCCGTCTGTCTACCTCTCTGTCCTTTTTTCGTCATTTTGCTCTCTCTCTGATGTACTCCTCTGAGGTTGTCTTAAGCACAGCCTTATGTTCCTTGATCTCTCTATTACTGCTTTTTCTCTTTTTGGATATTTTTTATGTCTTGTTTTTGTTCTCCCTGGCATCCCACTCCTTCTTCTCCCTCTTTCATGTGTTACTCCTGCTACTTCCCCCATCTCCCTCATTTTCCAAGCCTTTCTTTCTTTTCATGGCTTTGCCATCCTCCTGCCTCCATCTCCCACACTTACATCTCACTCCTTTTCCACCTCTGTTTCTCTACTACTACCTCAGCATACTAAAGAGAACTTCACTGATTACTTTTCTTCCTCAGAAACATTGGATTCAAGTCAGAGGCCCACTGCCACTGCCCTCTCCGGTTGCCATGACTACACCCACAGCACTTAGCTTTATTGAGGAGGGGTGAAAAGAAGCAGGAGGAGCAGGGAGATTGCTGTGTGTCGTCACACAGAAAAGAACACCACAGCAGCGACCTTAATCTTTCTTACATCTTACATTTGATGCCAAATACAACCTGTTATTCAGTCAGTAAAAAACAATAAAAACTAAATTTTCTATGTTCTTCAGGTGGATTCTGGTGATGTTGTTCTTGTAGTTTCAAACTTACTAAGATTGTAACATTCTCTGAGAAAACCATAGACAGTATATAAAAGATGTACACAGCCATCATGAAGTTCAACATGTTGGTTTGTCACAGTGAGAACTGACTGTATGTGGAAGGCAGCAAGCTTGGTTAGAAAGCTGCATTTATAAAATTTACAGAAGTAATGTAGTCACAGATACTGTACAGTGCACAGGACAATAAGACAATAAGAAAAAATTTATAATTTTACCTCTGTATACTATGACAGTGGGTGTTTCTCAATTTGCTTTTGTGTGTGTACTCATGTTTAGCGGATTTGTGAAACAGTCACAGCCAAAGTATGATTCCAGCTGAAAGTACACATCAACTCAAATATGCTCAAAATGCCTGAAGTGTTCTTGCTCCACCCATTTTATTGAGGATGCACTGCATGGTGACTTGTGAGGATTTGGCATAGCTAGATATCCTGGAATGAATTCCAAATGAAATTTATCAGTGGAGATGGTGGAGGAGAGTGCTGTAAGTAAAGTTTTAAAATACAATTGTTAGTGTGTTACAAAATCAACTTTTAAGTTATTTTACAGGTGAATACGTAGTGGCAATAACTTCAAATATCTGATCAATTTGTCAAGATAATGCCTATTGAAGAAGTGCTCTGATGTTTTGGAGATGTGAGGTCCTGCTACCATAACACCCAGCTCATCTTACCAGTTTTTAGCTGACTGGATGGTCAGAGCTCACAATACCCATGAAGAAAAATCTGCTCCCTGCACGCTGTTTTAAAAATCCCTTCTGGCCCTTGCCTCTCAGTGGCTGTTAAACACAAGATATAATTTACTTTTGTCTCATTTTATCTAATGGGTAATCATTGGTTTATTTCTGTGTTTATTATGTTCCAGAACAGATCAGTTTGGCTGAAATTAAAGGTAAGCCAAATAATTTATCTCAGTTTAATTTTTTACTGGAGTGCTGTCAGTGTATTTTGGACCAAATAATTTGCTTGTCTTTATTCACTGACGTAAAAGAGTGTTATGCTTGTTATCACAGTTTATTTTTCTTTTTTTTTAAATGAAAACTAACATTTAAAGTAGTTTAATCCAGGGAGGAAAATGAGAGCTTTTTCACTGGGAGCAGAAGCATCTGGATCAACATGTTGATGCTGTTCATGGAAATCCTTAAGACTGATGTCTAGTGAGCTCCATAAATGAGCAAACTGTGTGTTCTTAATATTTTTCCAACTGTAATCTAAACTCCAGCTGATTATAAGTTTTGGATGTCCACTAGAATTAGAGAGATATGTTAAATAATCAGTGATATTTAATGACATTTTTTCATTTGATGCATCACCTGTACATGCTTGAAATGACAGTAAACAGCCTACCTAATCTGCCTACCAACAAATGTATTGGGCTGACAGTTTTAACCACCTACTTTGAAAATTCTTTATTCAAATTTTATCAATACAGTGTTTATGACCTCTGAAAATTATTTCACGTTAATGGTCCTTTTATAGCTAAGCATCTTGCGGAAGTGCTTCTAATCATTTTTAAACTGTATTTCTTAAAAGAACAATGGTAAATAACTGTATTATGTATCATTTTTATTGTAAATATGACTCACACTGAAAGTATAGGTAAGAAGCAGAGTACACACTGGAGCTGAGAAGCCGAGCAGAGCTATGACATCAGCGAGCACACTGGTGTCTCAGTCGTGTGCTGTTTCCTCCTGTCCCCAGAAGTCTGAACTCCCGAGTGAACTTGCCAAGTACTAACTAGCAAGTATGTACTTGGTATTCTTGGTATTGAGAAATGCCCAATGGATTTTAAATCAAACAATCAAGATGTGATTGAAACGCAGCCTATCATCTTTGATTAATCAGATTAGAAAAAAAATATTGACTAAACGATTTAGGAATTGCATTTTTAAACAAAGTCTTCCATTTTCAAATGCTCAAAAGTAAATGGACAAGCTAACATATTTTAAACATAAGAAGTGCTTTTAATTCTGTCTGTGTTGGCATATCAGTCAATCAAAGTGGTCACACCCTTAAAATTTAGCCAAATGAATAAGTAAAGAAATGTTATGAGGGGGGGGAACTATCTATACATGCAACATGATTTTTATTACTGTTAAGTTGGGCTTTCAACACGGGGTTCTATAGGGAATGATCCACTTTTGGGGGCAGCCCAAAGTGGTCACTGAATGGCCTGGAGTTCCTGGCACATCAGAGTTTACTTCATTTTTCAGCCCCAGTAGTTGGAAGGTAATTAAAATAGTTCTTGTGACAAACAGGAAACAAATACACCTCATATTTTTCTATATCAGGATATGCAGTGCATATGCATAATAATTTTTTCCTGAACAACACCTGTTTAAATACTGTATGACTACAATTATGTATATAAAGAGAAAATATGAAAGAGAGAAAAGAGTGAGGAAAAATATTTTTCCTAGCAAATTAGAAAAGTTAATTTTTCTAACTATACTGAGCGTATTTTTCAACAGAAGTTATTACAGGAAAAATATAAAGAAATGCTTTTACAACTGACAACATTCCCGTCATTGCATCACTGAATGATACATCCATCAGTTGTCCTACAGATTATTATTATTATTATCTTTCTGAATTTTAAACAGATCATTCAGCCAAAATAGACATTTTTCTTGACAATGAATGGCTGCAGTCTTTTTTTCTCTCTGTCACAGTCAGTCATGTCAGTTTGTCACAGTGGATCAGAGAAAGGGCAGGAAAAATGGACAGTCATCTGTCTATCAATCAATATGACTGATTAGAATTTGGCCTTTTAGAAAAGTGACAGATTACTCTACAGAAGGAAAAAAAGACACACTTTTAGTTTTTCCTTGTACTCCAGAGTTATCTGAGCACAACAGGCAAAGCTGTTAAATATCCCTGCAACACACTACATACACTGACATATCTTTGACTTATTTTAATATTCTTTAAGCAATTTTTAAACCACATTAACTTACCTAACAAAACATGCTAATAATTTGTCATTCCTTGTGTTGACCTACCACAGCAAGTGTCTGACTGAAACCCCCATCCATCAGTCATGCCCATGCAGGGGAGTAGCAGAGGGGCACCCATGCAGCAGGGAGGCGGGGAGGCTAAAAGAAACTCCAGAAAAAATATTGACACATACACCTACCCTGTAGTAGTCAGTGCTGTAGACATCTCTTGACATGCCAAAGTCTCCAATCTTTACCAGCAGGTTCTCACCCACCAGGCAGTTCCTTTCGGACAATAAACACAATCAAACTCAATCTATGTCCAGAAAAATAACTGTAAGCTGCTGTGGTGAGACTCAATATAGAGGTTTCACATTGCTCAAGTTAAACTGTAGGGTGGTAAAATGCAGTTATTATTATTATTATTAAACCTTAAACAAGGGCTCGATGAGGAAATATCGACTCTTTGACAAATTATCTCCACATGATTACTCTAACAGCTACAGTTTTTATTTGGCACACTGTTTCAGGTGGTATGTGCCCCCATGATGACTTTATTAGTTATCAAATATATGACACATTAGTCAGGTCCAACCTCATGCAGAAATCTCAAGGATGACTAAAAGGCAATAAAGCATTTTAATTCATCAGCATTTATTTAAGTGTGTATGTTTACTTAGTCATTATGAGTTAAAAGGACAGAATAAAAATTCCTCTTTAATGACACATCCAACATCTGTTAAAAGCAAATAAATACACGGTGTATTAATGGCGTATTTTACAAACCTGGTCGCCAGGTCACGGTGGACAAAGTGTTGTGATGCTAGGTAAACCATGCCAGATGCTATCTGCTGGGCGATGTGAAGCATCTGAGACTGAGTCAGCTCAACGGGTCGGGTGGTCTGGCCCTCTGCCATCAGAACTGCATCTGGACCATGAGCCCTGTGGAAAAAAAAAAAAAAAGGTGTTTTTAGCCTCATAACATTACAACCATGTAAAATGTTGCATTTACCCCCTAACAGATAGCATTCAGAAGTTGAAGATGGACTGCCAATTGCAAAGTAAACCTCCACTTTCTAATCTTCTCAGATGCTTTCATTCTATTTTAATGAAAACATTTTAGAGAAAACTACATGTATCAGTGTAACAGCTTTCATTTTAGTATATGACATTTTACATAATGAAGAAGAAACTCATGCCTGAGGAACTTGTTGAGATCACCATGCTTCATGTACTCGAACACCATGATGAGCGGGTCGCTCTCCACGCACACTCCGTAGAAAGTGACAATGTGTTCATGCTGAAGGTTCGTCAGCAGCTCAGCCTCACGGTGAAAGTCCTTCCTGGCATTTTCGCTGGCCTCTTTAAGTGTCTGCACGCACGCACACACACAGGCACACACAAAAGTGACATTTTAATAAAGTGACACAGGAAACCCCTCACACATTACGCCACATACACTACTGCCAGTTGGTCATTTACATAGTGGATTCATTCCCCAACAATTTATTTGGCTGGCGTCCATTATGTAAAAAAATTGCCTTGCCTTGTAAAAGTGAGTTACAACAACACTGCACAAAGAGTGTGAAATTATTGCCCCCCCAAACAAGGGCTTATGTGATAGCAGAACAGGAAAGGAATGGGGACATTTTATATTAATGGCAGCCATTACAAAGTACAGCACTGTTTATATTTATTATATTTTCCTGTTCCCTTTGAAACTAATCTTTGTCTCCCTTCCATAAATCAAGAAATCTGTCAGGGAGGTTGTGTAATACAAGCATCTATGACAAAAAAGGAGTGTATGTGAAAGACAAGAGAGACAGAGACAAAGAGAGTGTGTGTGTTTGGAGGGGAATTACAGGAAATGAAAATGATATGGGATAAGTATTAATTTTACATTTAAAGAAGAAAAATATAGAAAATTTCTCTTGTCCTACATGAATAATTGATTGTTGTCCTACAGTATATCTCCTTCTCTCTCTCTCTCTCTCTCTCTCTCTCTCTCTCCATATATATATATATATATATATATGCACCTTGTGTTTGTGTGTGGGGGAGTGTGTCTGTTTGTGTGTTTGTTTGTGTACTTAGACTGTAGCTAGAGGCTACTATTACAAATACAGCTCTGCAGGAAAAGTGACAGAAAAAGCTTAGGAAGAATGAAATGACCTTTTATCAACACCGAAATGCCAGATTTTTAGACAGATTTCCACTCCACCTACTTATATTCAGCCAGCTGTGTATCATGAAATAGAGGCTTGGTCATGTACATTATAGACTGTAAGGTATTGCATGAAGCTAATTATTACAGTTTAGTGTATGAAAGCCTATGTTCCAATCTCAGTGCGTAACGTGATAGTACATATGTATAGAACATGTGAATCAGCAGGCTGCACTGACTTTCCACAGATGTCCACCTTTCACGGTTTTATTTAATATAATCAATTTCACTGTTTGCAATTAGTTAACAATAGTTAGGAATGATTATTAAAGCAGTATAGGTCAATTAAAAGTAATTAAAAATAACAGAGATGTACTGGATATTTTATTAGTTTTGTTTCTCAAATCAGTATAGTTTTAAATGTTTGAAACCATAAATAAGCTGAGCTATTTTTCATTTTGAAAGAAGCCATCAAGAGGCAATGAGAGGCAATAAATGTGATATTGGAAACCCAGACTTAAACTAGACTTTAATGATTTACTAACTTCCAATGAAGCATTTATAGCTTATAAATCTTTTCTAAAAAGTGAAATATTAAATGGTGCACATAAAACAAGGAGCATGGTTAAGTTTTCTCAAGTCTGAATGACGGTGATCTGCTGAAGCCTAATTTATGTTGTACTGAGTACTTCTGATAAAAGGAAAATCTGGAAAACAAAAAAGTGCTTAAGGAAAAAAACTTACTCACTGCACTGCTGGTCTCAATCAGTACCAAATGACCACTGCAGCAGATATTATTCATTTTATTGAGCAAAAACATGTTATGTTGAATTGGGGAAAAATAGTGAAATCCCTCATAGCCAGATATCTACAAATCACGCCGAGACTTTCTGAACTCCAAGCTGCATTAATTCCCGTGCTAAAACTCATAATATTACACTGTTAGTCATCCAGTCTGAGCACATTCAGGTCCATGGACAAATAAAAGCAATCAGCAACCTCTAACGTGGGTAGTGACTCATGTACATGTGTGAAGGCAACATTATTGAAATTGTTCAGGGTTTCATGACTGATGGGATGCAGCAGTGTAAATGGGTTTGTATGGGCTTGCCTGTGTGCATGTGCATATGCATATTTTTATGTGCACTTGTTACAGTTTGCCTGTGATCGATAGCGGCTCAGTGTTTAATATACAGTAACAGTAAAACTTGCTTCTGTATTATGAATGACTGGCTGATTGATAGCTGACTCTAAAACCAAGGCCATTAAGCTCTATTAGTGAGTGTAGGTTATTGTAATATGGTATACAACTAAGAACATGTTCCTGTAATGTAGCATGAATGACAGAGGGCAATACAAGTACAGCATGGTATATTAAAAGGAAGCACATTCCTCATAAAACATGTTCCATCAGCTTTATTTCTTCCCTTCTTCTGCTTTATGCTGAACTATGGAGTTACAAGGTATAGTAATTACAAGCTCTGGCAAAAAATGATGGAAACACCACACCTGAAGAATGTTCATTCAGCTCTTTTACTTTGCAGAAACTAAACAAACCAAAGAGATATACAGTAGCACAAAATGATTTCATTAGTCATGAATCTGCATTGTCCAAGGAGGTGATGCTGGAACTTTGGTCTGATCATGTTCCAGAGAAATATATGAAGATGACTGCCTGACAAAAACAAGCAAATTTCTCCACTCATTTATGATATGGGTTTGCATATCAGGTGTTAGGTGATTTGTTTATTTGCTATTAAGTAAAACAGCTGAACATCCTCCAACTGTGGTGATTCCAACTATTATGCCAGGGGATGTATTAAATTCACTGAAAAATCTTGCAGGCTATTCAGATTTGTTTCTGAAGTCCAATCATCAGAACAGACTCTCAGCACTCTTAATTTCAAGTGATCAGCTTAGATATGTGTGTCCTCATGAGTGTTCAAACATCTTACAGGACTTGATTTTCCTAGAAAACCTCGAGGAATAGTTTGCCTTAATATGATTTCTTCTTCTTTTAATTAAAAGTAGCTGGTTAAAAGCAACAACATATAAAGTCTTCTGCAAACAGAAATGATGTATATCCTTTTTTGGATAGTCTATGCTATCTATCTAAAGGCTTATGTCCCCATGTGGAATGAAACTAGGGACCTTTCACTTGTAAGGCAAAGGTATAAGTCACAACACTAAAAAGACACTAGGGGCTGCTTAACAAATGCACTTGATTAATTCAATTTTCAATTTTCAATTCAATTCAATTCAATTTTATAGAGCCAATCACAATCGCCTCGAGGCACTTCACACTGTAAGGTAAAGATATTACAGTGTTAAAGAGAAAACCCCAACAATCCGATGATCCCCTATGAGCAAGCACTCGGTGACTGTGGGAAGGAAAAACTCCCTTTTAACAGGAAGAAACCTCCGGCAGAACCAGGCTCAGGGAGGGGCAGCCATCGGCCTCAACCGGTTGGGGGTGAGGGGACAGATAAGACAGAGAGCGAAGAGAGAAACAGACTATGGGAGAGAGAAGACACCATTTAATGACATGCAGCAGTAACAAATAAATGCATGGAGAGTGAAAAGAGATGGGTGGAGAAGA
>VUQH01070636.1:0-88005 GCA_015106775.1 Etroplus canarensis | reverse complement strand
TCTGTTTAAAATATCCTTTTTTATTAATCTTAATATTCTAATTTTCTGAGACACTGAATTTTGGGTTTTCATTATCTTTTAGCCATAATCATCAAAATTTCAAGAAATAAAGGCTTGAAATATTTCACTCTATGTGTAATGAATCTATATAATATATGGGTTTCACTTTCTGAAACCCATATATCCTGATATTCTAATTTTTTTAGATGTATACTGTATATATGTATGTAGGTGCTTAGTGCTTAAAAGTGCTTAAAAGTTGTTAGTGGTCTGCTAACTCAGTAACTGCAGAGTACCAAACCTCCTCTGGCATGAATATCAGCATAAAAATGTTGTACTGGGACCTTCATGGCACGGGTTTTCATGGATCCAGCTGCACCAAGACTAATGCACAGCATCTGATGGAGTGGAGTAAAGCATGCTGCGACTGGACACTGGAGGAGTGGACACATGTTCTGTGGAGTGACGAATCACACTTCTTTTTCTGGCAGCCTAATGGACTAATCTTGGTTTGGTGAATGCCAGGAGAACATTTCCTGCCTGACTGTGCTGTGTAACCATAAAGTTTGGCGGATGAGGAATAATGCTATGGGGTTGTTTTTCTGGGGTTGGTCTGGCCCCCTTAGTTCCATTGAAGAGAAATCCTAATGCTTCAGCTTTGCAAGACATTTAGGACAATTCTTTGCTTCCAACTTTGTGGGAATAGTTTTGGGAAGGCCCTTTTATGTTTCTGTTTTCTGCGCCACAGTGGACAAAGCAGGTCCATAAAGACATGGTTGGATGAGTTTCGTGTGGAAGAACTTGACTGGCCTGCCTGGAGCCCTGACGTCAACCGCATCCAATACATTGGGTTGACCTTGAAAAGAGATTACGACCCAGACCCTCACGTCCAACATCAATGTCTAAACTCACAAATGCTCTTCTGGATGAATGGGCAAAAGCTCTCACACAGACACTCCAAAATCTTGTAGAAAGCCTTCCCAGAAGAGAGGATTTAGCTGCAAAAGGAGGACCAACTCTATATCAATTCCTATGGATTTAGAATGGGATGTCATTAAAGTTCTTGTAGGTGTAATGTGTAGATGGGCCAATACTTTTGTATGCGTATTTTGGTCCTAGCTTACTTTGCTACTTAACTCTGTGGGATAAAACATCAACAGCCCAGTGGGAGAAGAACTAAAGCACATCTGAACCAAAGAGTGATCAGGATGAGTGTATTTTACTTTTAAAATTTCTCATCTCCAAACATCACTGATATTGTTATGAATTTTACTTGTTTCGAACAAATTTTAAGAAATACATGTTTTTCAAAGTACATTTTTAAGAATTCAGAACACTGGTTTTATGTTCACTGTGTACAATAGTTAAAGTATTACATTTTTGTACACTTGCGCATCATAGCTTTTTATTAAACTCATCTCAGCTAAGAGGAACAGCCATGCTCTGTCCAAACGTTTGACTCACACTGTATACCTACAGGTTCCCGCTAATAATGACTGTAAAATTAAAATTTGTTTTCCAGCAAAAAAATAGAGTATATTTGGCTACCACAGTCTCAAACATAGTCGTTAGATGACATTAGATCTTAAAAGTGAATTTTCTTCAGAGGGATGTTTTTGCATGTAGACTGATTTTATGCCTGCTTGTTTTTCTCAGCTAAAGCATTTATGCATTTTTTTTCTTAACTGTATTTATTTAAAGATTTCTAACAATGGCAGAAGCCAATTTCAGGTCAACAAGCATAAAATGCAGACACACAAAAACAACAACAACAATAATAAAAGATAATAAGCCATAATAAATAAATTAAAAATACCAAAGCAGATAAATTAGCATTAATGTTTCCCATCTACATTTTTCTTTGAGTACTTAATTATAGCTTGTCAGTAAAAAGGTAGCCACAGGTGTCACAGAACAACAATGGAGGGCATTTTGTTCAGCTTGTGACATTTCTGACACATTGTTGCGTCTGTCCGAATAAGCTCCAATGTGCATTATCCTGCACGGGAGTATTTGACAGCTCCACTGCTTTTAAAACTGCGATTAGGATAATTACATAGGACCGCTTTTCAGCTGAAACTGAGGACAACTTTGAATGCAGCACTGGAATTTCAATCAGGCCCATTTGCCGGATCTCACCTCAATCTAAAACCACATGAGAGTCAGAGGCAGAAAGTTAGCAGAGAAAAAAGTATTTTCATATGAAATTTGTCTGAAGTTAGGCATCACTTTATAGTCAGAGTAAACCAACATCAGACGGCTGGGAATGCAACATAAAAAGAGTTGATGATAAATCTCAATAGAACTGCTTTCATATCAAAGACAATGATTACATGGGCAAAGCCTTGTCTGATTGCAATTGCAGGAGATGAAAGAAAAGTTAACCATGTGATGTCTCCCTTTATGCCTTAAAAAAAGC
Source organism: Etroplus canarensis (assembly GCA_015106775.1). Lineage (NCBI taxonomy): Eukaryota > Metazoa > Chordata > Actinopteri > Cichliformes > Cichlidae > Etroplus > Etroplus canarensis. The sequence continues at coordinate 85,586 of VUQH01070636.1, read as the reverse complement.
CCCACGTGTGCTATAGGGGGTAGACTGCTATCACCTTTAAATGGTGTCATGAAATGTGAAAAAGGCATCAGGGAGTCAACTGGACATTGATGTGACACCATTCAGGTGGCAACACATCTCGTGTTAAATCCTACTGGGCTGCAAAACATCAGTTGTGACCCACATTATTACTACTGTAGAGTGTGGTAGGTCAGTAATTTTGTATGTATTGTCATAGAAAATATAAACACACTTCTTTTGATGAAATAACTATTGAAATCTCAAACACTGAAAAACTGAGTTAATAGAAAGCAACACTTAAAGCTGTTAATTTACTAACTCCTTTTTTAAAATTATGAATTACTCTCACTTCTTGGCAATAGGCTATCCCACTAATTAATGTTTTCCAATAATTGTGGCAAGTCTCTCGTCTTGGACTGAAAGATCTGGTGCTCCTTGTTGTTACCTTCATTCATGCTTCTTGCTTTTTCCTCTGGTCTGTTATTCTTTTTGCAGCAACTTAAATGTAAAACTATCTATCCATTGATCCATTTTCTTAACCACTTGTTCAATTCAGGGTTGTAGAGGGGCTGAAGCATATCCCAGCTGTCACAGGGTGAGAGGCAGGATACACCCTGGACAGGTCACTAGTCTATTGCAGGGCTTTAATAATAGCCTTTTACACTGCCAGAATAATACTGCCCAAGTCTCTCTCTCTCTCTCTCTCTCTCTCTCTCTCTCTCTGTCTCTCTCACTCACTCACTCTCTCTATCTCTCTCTCTTTAACCATTGTCTCTCGAGGACACACTTTGGAAAAGAGTGCCTTCTTTGGTTTCCACCTAAAAACATTACTGTTTCAGTTGCTTCATCCGTGATTTTTTTCTCAAAACATCACTACCTTATTTCTTTATGTTAGCTAATTAGATTGGTGTTGTTGGAGGACCTTGGTGATATTTTTGCTGACTTTTTTAACCTCTGCCAGAAATGACTGAGCTGATAGCCAGTAATTTTTTGTTCTGTTTTTGATTTTAAAAGAAGAGATATATGAACAAAACGTACTTTTACAGTGGGTGTCTTAGTTAAGGTGAAATGCATTAATTCTTTACTGTTGTTTTCATGGCCACATCTAATAACTTGTGGCGCAAAAAGCATTTCTATATTCAAATGAATAATTAAGGGAGTGTCTAAATCCATTCCTGGCTAAAGATTGAAGAGGAAATTGTGCTTTGACGATATTCACAGCATTTGATATTCAGGTTTGTACAATTTCATGATTGATATTTACAAAAGAGTACCATGCTGTTCATATCAACCTGATAAACAAAATGTATGTGAACACTTCTGCCTTTGTGCGTACACAGTGTTCAGTTATCTGTGCAAACAAATTTTTATGCATTTGGGCCCAGATATGGTGTCAAAATATGTGAGGTCATTTAAAAAAGTAGTTTCACTTTTTTAAGACCTTCGGCTGCTCCTTTGAATTTCACCCAAGGGGTCGTCACAGCAGGTTAATAAGCAATGGTAATTTGACAGATGTTTTACACTGGATGCCCTTCCTGATGAAACCCGGTAAGGCGAATGTGTAAACCCCTACACTACACTACGGGGGAAACACTTTCACTTTTTTTTAAAGACATTTAGAATAAAACCTATGGTGAATTAGTTACTACAAGATGTGTGTTGAATACAGAGGCTTGTACTGAACAATCCAGTACAATGCAGCTTTTTGTCACATTACTAATATACAGAATAACATCATCAGAAGAGGGAGGTGGAAGAAGTAAATGTGCCAGTACTGGTGTACAGAGGTTCTCAAAACATACAAAGGGAAAGTTGTTAGTGTTCACTGGCCCAGCAGCTCTGCAGAGGCCTGGGGATAAGCCTTAAGCCAGAGCACAGCAGATAGCCAGGGGTGAGGTGAAAGCTCAGACAATAACGTTAGGCTCTGAGGCAAGCATCCTGCTGCAGTGGCAGACTACACCAGATAATGTGTCACACAGCAGTATGTTGGTGTCGCCAACAACAAGACCTTTATTCACACTGTCAGGAGACGCGTCAAGGCAAGAATGAGAAACTAAGGAGTGAAAAGTTTGAGGAGGAAAGACAAAGAAGATCGAGGAATGAAAATCTCTTGAGTAGGATCTCATGAATACGATAGGAAAGGTGCGATGCTGCTGGCGTAGAGAATAGCTCTACATTTTTCTCTGTTCTTCCCTCTGTAGGAGTTGAATAGGCTGGCTGGATAATATAATTGGTTCCAGGAGCGGTGAATGATGTTGGGAGGGACTTAAACATACCCCAAGAAACCTGACAGTACATGCCAAAGAAAGAAAAGAAAAAAGGAAAACAAAATAAATGCAAGTTGACAGGCAAAATGGGGGACAGTTAGGCTTAGTGTTATTACCATGACAAAGAGAAAAGAGCACAGTGTCTACTCCCTGCATGGAGGGTGAAGAGGTTTAAGGACAGAGCAGCAGGAGATGAGGAAGTGGCACACTGAGCTCTGTGTGTGTGAGTCTCTGTGCTCTTGTATTAGCCTGCGGGTGTGTGCGTGCGTATCTCTACGCTCTCTCTGTCGCTCTCCGACTCTCTCTGTCATGTATGTAATCATACCTCTTGCAAGGCGCAGCACTTTGTCTACTCTGATATTAATACTGTGCAACTAGAACATAACTGAGGCTCGCTAAGGATTTTCTCCACTTCTAAAGACAGAAATGATTAAGTATGTTTGTTATATGCTCACACAGGGCCTGAAGTGGTGTTACAGATTGAATCAGCTGCAATAGAGACAACTATCAAAGACTGATCACTCCTAAGGGGCCCTTCAGGCATGCAGGAGACTGATTACTCCTCTGCAGGGCAAAAACTGACATCATCCTTGGCTGTAAGCTGTTAGGAAGAGGGCTAGCACAGAACATGCTTCATATACCATCTTCACATGCAGCACACATAACTATGAGCATTAGCATGGAGACCAGTTCCTGTTGACTGTGCCGTTTTGCATCATCTGGCCACATCAAAAAGCACAGGACAGGGTTAATCTCCCCCGTGGTAAGGGCCAGAGGTTTCTTTAGGGATCCAGTTTTACAGTTTACAAGCAATCCTTTCCCAGTAGCTGGGAGAACCTTTATTCAACACAGAACATAATTCAAGTCATTAATAAACAGCAAACTAAATAAAAATAATTGGATGAATCTGAATCAAGTGAAGAGTTTCATTGCAAAATTAGATTTTCACAGAGCATAAATAATTACTTAAGCTCTGCACACATTTCTAGCAATAAGATGGTTGTTTTTTTGTTTTTTTGAGAGGGGGCTGTTTTGAACTTTAATCAACTAGTGCAGGCAGTTTTTTTGAATTAAGCACAAATGTCATTTTACATTAAGATAAGAAACAATATATGAGGGAAATTGCAGAGTGGAAAAATAAATGCTTCATTGAAAAGAATGCTTTATGACATAGTGAATACTACAAGCAATACGTAATAGACAGGTAAAATGAGAGAGCACAATTTTACAGACACACACACACACACACACACACACACACACACACATATATATATATATATATATATATATATATATATATATATATATATATATATATGTGTTCCCAACTAAATGGAGGTCAAGCAAACATAAAATATATTTATTCTATCATTTATTTGGAGCTTACAAACAGATGCACTCAGTAATATTGTCCACTTGTACTGAATGTCTTCTTCCTTGGTTATCTATTATGCTACTCCCACCCAAAATGCACTACACTCTGGGTGAATAACTAACAGATAGAGCTTTGCAGACCCTCATCAGAATATTATGTTTTCAAAATCAAAAGTGCATGGTTATCACTAGCTGTGACACAAACAGATTGGTAATTCATTTTGTCAATTTCGGGACCCAATTATCTGATTAGACATTATGTTTTCTTCTTCAGCCCTATAGAATTAGACTCACCAACATGTGTTATTTTCTCTCGCTGGCACAGACTTTTTCCTGCTGATATTTTCTACTTTTTGGATTTTCTTGCCCTGAGAATTTTTAGAAGCAGAACACACTATATTGCCCCAGACAAGCAGGTTACATTTTCCTAACCTCTTGTTTTTGAGCACCATACAGTGTGACAAAATCTGCTCTTCAGCTCTAGAGATCTTTAATAAGTTATCTGCAGAAAGTGAGAATGAACAGCAACAGCACAGCTCTACAGTTTTGCAAGAGCCCACTTTTACTTTTAGAGATCGACCCATCCACATGATATTCATTGTATACAATAAACTTAGCACCTAAGGCTGTTTGCATTGATTATACAGTAGACATTGAGAATTACTGGACACCTATTATAGGAATTATGTTAGTGTGAAAAGGACATGTTGTGACAACATGCAGTGATATGGATTTTTACATAGAGGCACTCATGGCAGTAAAAAATATTTTTCTTAACAAGAGACATGACACTAATAACAGTCAATTGCACAGTTTTGTTGCAAAAACTGTGCAATTGTTTGTTGTCCTGGTCATGTTCCAGCTCCTCATCGTTGCACTGCTCTCCTTGACTTGCTAAACAATGTTAAGTAGAGTTCCCATTGAGCATCCCAACACAGTTTACCATGCTGGCAGTTCCCAAATGTTTATCCAAATACAGCGTGATGGGAGGAACAAACTAAACAGTGTGTACTGACAAATGCGTCGTGTCATTATCAACATGACACGGTGTGGTGGAAATTTTACAGCAGGAAGACATTTAAGAATGTAAGCAGAGCAGGGATTATGGCACCAAGTTCAGGATCACCTGAAGTATGGGTGTCAAAAAATATTTCAGTCACAATTATTGTGTTGCTCTTACCACTGTTAAAAACTAGAAGTTGTTATTAACTATGCAAGTTATAAAAGACTATGTCAATCATGTAAAAAAAATTGAACTTCTTTGAAAATATAAGATATTCTACTTTGTTAATACATCGGATGTCCACAAGATTGTACAATTTGAAAGAAATAATGAGAAACTTGACATTTCTCTCAATACAGCTTTTGACTTTACACATAATATGTCAGATTTGGGGTATGACTTCTTTTAAACAAAGGTAACATTTAATGTAAAACAGATGTTTAAATGTATCACTTATGAAGTGGCATTTAAGTGCCAAGGAAAGACAATTACCAATGCAAACATGTAAATAATGAAATTAATTATATTTAAAAGTAAGATTAGGTGTACCTAATAGACTGGTAACTGAGTATATAGTCACATAATTGTGTATAAAATAGTGGTTAAGAAAGCAGCTAATAAAACTATCAGGAATTAAACCCCACTGCCATGGCAGACTTGACAGGACTGAAGTTAAGTTTCCAGGATTTTGTAGATAAGGTAGCACATTGAGGACCATGAAATCAAAATATTTGAATACTTAATATCAACAGGTTTAACTAAAACATTGAGCTGCACAAAAATGTAAACATTATTTTGTGTTTGATAACTGTTTTGCAATTAAGTATCTACTTTAGCAGCTGGAAAAGTTGTATAATCTAAATACTGTATTTACAGTACCTAAAGTAAACATTCTCATTATTTTCAGAATCATATATCTTATAGTGTTGCAGAGGTTGATGATTTTATTACTTATATATTGGTGGGTAGCTTGATCTATAATAATGCAATTTGCAAAATACTAAGTGACTAAAGCAATAAAATAATGTACACAGTGCATTATTTGCATCCAGAATATGGTAGAGTAGAAGCAGAAAATAATATGACATGAAAATACTTTTTTTTAAAGTATAGGTATTAAAGCTACACTCTAGTAATGTGTAGTAGTAATGTAATCTTTCAATGCCCAACACATTTGGATGAGTTGGGCATTGAAAGATTAGCAGCACAGTCCACCCCATGCCCCCCTCTGGATACACTTCTGGTGGATAGTAAATCTGAAACCACCACATTTATTTTAAGAATCTATAGCCTTTTTCTTTCTCAGGCTGATCTATTTAAATTATATTTAAATTTAAATTTATCTATATTAATGGATGTTAATTAACATATAACATTTGATGCCTCAACTGTTGTTACTGTGGATTTTTATTACAGATTTATTAAATTTTGACCTGTTTCCAGGATGTCTTGTTTATTTTTATCAATATTGTTTATATATATATTTGTTTATTTTTATCTATATTGATTTGTCATTGCTTTGATTTTTTGTGTCCATTCTCCCTTTATTTATTTTTTATTGTGTTTTGTTTAGTTTTTGAATTCTTGAGGATTAACCAGTTTCAGTAGTGTATAATTATGTACCTGCAAATCTACTATGCTTTAGAGCATGACATGATCACCAAAAAATGAATTAAGCATAAAAGTTGAAGCAAATGTAATCTGGGAATTTTATTTTATTTTATTTTATTTTTTGGTTTATTAGAGCTTAAGAGACATCCAAAATAATTCTCTAACTACTACTGCTATTACTATTATAGTTTTATGGACTGTGAAACAGTAAAAGCTACAGTAGATGACAAACTCCACAAGATTCAGAGCTTTTACACCTAAAAAAAAATGAGAAGAAGGGCTCAGAGGGCTTAAAGTCTCAAGCTGTGTGAGAACAAAAGGTTATTTTTTCTATTTTTGGAGGGTTTTATTTATAATATAAATGTTAACTAGGGCACAAAGGAAGCAGGCACCTTAGGGAAAAAAATACCGTCTTCTTATCTTTTTTTTCCACCTCATCAAGCAAAGGTTAATCTTTATGTGTGGCTAAAGAAGGCGACAGTAGAAATATGCACAATCACTGATTATTAAAGAAGAGACAATTCATTTTATAACATAGCTAGAAGATTACACAACCTAAAAATTTGACATTGAGAAGAAAAATCTGACATTCTTTTGGCTTTCCTGTCATTTTGCATTAGGTGTGATCTATGCTCTGTGCCTAACTCCACAAACGCAGAGAAGGAGCTTGTGACCCTGAGCGACAGGAAGCAGTCTGACTGTAGCCTATATGAAAAAAAAAAAATCTCTGATCTCAGATATGAAAGCTTTCCTAAATTTAGGACTAGAGGCCATCTTCCACCCTGTAATCAGTTTGAAATAGTCAAACATAGCCAACCTTCTGACCAACACCTGAATTATGAACACTAATTAGCTAGCTTGCCTTTGAGACAGGTTGGGCAACAGAGAAACTTTCTTTTTACCTTGTAAACATTGGGGAAACAAACAAAGCAGTGGTCCAAAAACATACAAACTGATGGTTAACATTGTTCCTACTACTTATTCTGTTTTTTGACTCCTGAAGCACTGTTAAATTAATCACCATGACTGTACATTTCTGACCATGCAAAAGAATGACTGATTCTTTTCACTATTTCTCCTCCTGAGAAGAAAAGCTTTCTCTTTATCCTAGGTTTCTCTGTATTGTCACCCACCATGAATGGGATTTCCATGGAGTCCAAGGACTCTTGTATTTGATTCACGGTCATTGTTCCAACTGCACGAAAACAGGAGGTGAAGCATTAAAAAAAGTTGATTGCTGTTTAATATTTTACTGTTTTGTTACTCAGGTCAAGTCTAAAGTCTGTGAAAAACAGGTCATTATTAAACGGAAGACAAAAGTAGCACAAAAATTGTAATAAGAGTTAATGGTCAAGGTTCTGAAGGTAATTAATTTTCCAGTTAAATTAGGACTGCAGTTCATTTTTTCTTATTTACATCTGATTTCATGGACTAGATTGGCAGAGTTTCCAATTCCTGCATCCGGATGTCAGACAAAGGCAGGCGTTGGGATGCTGCTTGGCAGGAGGTACTCTGCTTCTGCTGGTATTACAGACAAATTAGATATGCTGCAGGCCTGCTTTTTTCCCCCTATGGAAATGACCCGCATAGTGTAATTTAGGAAACATGCAGTGGACGACATAAATGCTCAGAATAAATTCCTCCTGACCAAACCGTCTGCACACAGCAGTAAGTTTTCTATTCAGAAACACTGTACTGTTCATAGTTTAATGGAGGTTTTCCTTTAATACACAAAAGGAGCACCTCAGTTGCTTTTAGGCTGGCTTTGTAAATGTTTTTTATTTCATCTCAAGTAATATTCCAAGAATATTAATCTTTTCAAGGGGTATATTATCACTTATATTAACTACCATGTCACATGCTGTCATATTTTAAAAAGGCATAGTTTTTGAATAAAGGCATAAAAGTAGTGATAGAAGGAATCAATATCACACTGAGAAGAGCTCATTATTGTGTGGCTCTGTATTTAGCAGGAGATAAATTCAGCAGGGTGGGTGCTAATAACTATTTCAAGTCCCAATAAAACCCAAACATCTGATATGACTTAGGAAGCTGATAGAGGCTTGGCAAGGGAGCCTGTACAAAATGTTGGAACCCTTGTGTCAGAGATGTAGAATCCCCTCAGACATGTATAATCACCTTCTTCTCATTTTATTTATTTATGTCTTATTAGGGTTTGCAGATGGCACAAAATGCCAAAACCCTCTGCTGGCAGTGATTCACCAAGTGAAAATATAGCAAGAGAGAGTAATTTTTGCTACTCTGCCAACTTCTTCATCAATCAAATCTTTTATTACCTGGATTTGATAATAGGGTCAATGTGGGACTAGTTTTGTTTTTGGAATTTTTCCATTGCAACTAGCTGCTTCTGCCAGGCTCTTTAAGTAAATAAACACGTGTTCCACCAAGTTCACTAATTAGTTCAACTGCAAAATTTGGACAAGGTTAACCTTGAATATAACATGTTTCTTTTTTCTTTCCTTTTTCTTTTTTGCTGGAAAGTATTCCAAACACAGGGGGGGCAAGTAAATCCTTTGTACATGGCAAACAACACAGGCCAGTGATTTACAACTTCACAAAGTCTCCTTTGATAACAACACTTCATAGATCATTTCTCACACTTGCTCATGATTCATTAAAATCATTACAATCTCTTTAAAATATTTTCAGGAGGGTGTTGGCATCTGCTGCCAATGCGTTTGCCCACATTTAGTTGCAATTCTGAATGAATGACAACAAATTAGGTACTAATAGCAAAAGGCTTTCCAGAGTTACCTTGAGGTTTTCATTCTGTAACAGTGGGTTTTAGAATGTGCATTTTGCTTAAAAGTATGTGCTTTAAAAACATAAAAGGATACATTAGACCTTGTGTGTATTTTAGATCAAATCAGAGCTGCCTGGCACAACATGCACCATCCAATCAAAGCACTCCTCTTTTGTCTCTTGAATGTCTATAGATCTATTGTAAACAGTCCTTACATGAGCCACAGGTTTTCTGCACAATCCACACTTGTCCTAGTGGGAGGTTTCACACACATTACCAGCCATAATCCTCTTATTTCCTTTCTTCTTTTAAAAATGTGTCTTTCCTCTCGACCTCATCAGAGGAGGTAGTATTTCTATACTGCAAGTCGTCAGGCAGCTGCTGTAAGCTCACACTTCATTTTGCGGGGGCTCTGTGAACCTCAAGGTCCACAGGAACACAAATAACACATGCTGCCGAAAATATAAAATATCTTTTTCCATGTGCTGCACGTCTGTACTATATAGAATGAATCACAAAAAAGATCTGGCTGACGGAGAAGCTTTGAAGGTTTTAGTCATACCCAAATGTGCTGTTTTTCCTCTCATACGCCTCGTCAAGGTCCTCCCTCGTGCGTCTGGATCGTAGATGCTGGGAGAGGATCTGGTACAAAGAGAATTACAGATCAACTTCAGCTTGACAGTAGATGAATGCAGCCAAGCACAAAGAGCCTAAATAGTATTGCCTGCACCTCAACATAAGCATGAAGCACATTTAATTTAGCAGGCAATGTGCAGAGAGGAAATTATGCCTGTATGTAACAGCTATCGACATTATCTCTAAAAGAATAGCAATACTTTCATAACTGGGGAACATCCTTGTTAATTGCAATACTTGGAAACAGTTGAGAATATTAGAGCCAAACTACATAATCCATTAAAGTGCATCTACAGACGGTGGATCAGAGGCACATGGCAGACAAAGCTTTGTAGAATTTAGCGTCACTGACGGTGCTGCTGTAATTGTCCTTGTGGAGCATGATCTTTCTAGTATCTCATAAAAAGACTGCACTTTGGTGCTTTATATGTGTTGGACAAGCCACAACCATCCAATCAGCAATCATTCTTCAGGCAAAAAAACAAAAGACAGAATAAAAACAACAACAAAAAGCTCATTAATGTTCAAGACAGAAAAGCAAGCAGGACTCAAGCAAGTGGACCAGTGGATTGCAGGCAAGCAAATAACAGCACAGTGTGGCATTCAGATAGAGGAACTGCATGATGTTGGACATAAGCTTAAAGTGGATTTTTTTTGTTCCCCAGACCCAGCTGTCAGTTTCAGAAACTAAACTGACATGCACAAGACAAAATTATATTTACACTGGATAAAAATGTTAACTGGCATGCTTTGTTTCTCATATACCGTACCAAAGAATGCATACAAATGAAGCTTAAATGTTATTAGGCTTTCATCTTTTTTTCAAAATCCTAAAATATAAAATGTACAAAACGACTGAATTTGCAACTATTTACATGCTTTTCCCAGGCAAGTTTCCAGGCTTCATTTTACAGTAAATTATAAGTAAATACTGTAACAAGACTTAAATTGTTTCATGCCCATGTGTATGGATGTGATTAGACCATTAGCTGTGTATAGCTGTTACACTTGCAGTGTCTCCAATCAGGTGCATTAACACTGGGCAGATGTTTCTGTTAGTTCAAACCTAGCACATGTGTAAAGGGTCTTTGTGAATGAAACAGGCAAAAACAGACACATTTCATATGGCAAGAATTACGAGCGTAATCATTCAAATTGTCACACTTTTCCTGTTAGAGTTAGTATAATTATTAGAGTGGGATAATTAGATTTTAGAGGTGAAACTTATCATCTAGTGCACTTAAAACATACAGTAGGTACACACATTTACAAAAATGTTACTTGTTTTTAAAGTAACACTCATATGGACGCAAGTTTTGTTAAAATGTGTCAAAAATTGCAGTTAACTGCATGAACTATACAGTATTTGAACACAACATACTGACTGGGTCATTCTGCACTTTGGTTACTTAAGTAAAAATCTGACTGCAGCACCTTTACTTGGAACATTTCCAAAATTGCTATGTTGCTACTCTTGTGTGTCCCTACTAAAACTGTCACAGTTTCTGTAAATGTTAAACTCTCAGCAAAACACTCAAAAGACTCAAAAGTCCCACTTATGAAACTGCCGATGCAACTTACAAATTACAGTGTGTGGATAGGTTGTCACATTTCACTCCCTGGCTTTCAACAAAAATGCATTCTCTTGTCTTGGAGATATTTTTAACACAGGGATTTAAGCCATTAACAGTAAATTTTGTGGAGAACGCTACAAAATACATGTAATAAGAAAAGAGACGATAGTAAGAAAGCTACAGCAAACTCAAACACCAATTTCCAAAACTTACATTTCTATCAACAGCTGAATTCATAGGTGCATTTCATAGCACAAAACCCATCAGCCTTGTCACAGATGAGCTGCAGTAAAGGGAGTCTGGTCTGCTACAAGCTGGATATACTTAATAAAATAGTCACTGTGTGAGGGAAATCTAGGCCAGAGAAGCATTTCTATTTACCACTATTTACCCTCAGCATGTACTCAGAGGAGTTTCTGGGGAAAACAGGTGCAATAGCTGTAAAGCCCTGTTCCACCTTATGAAAACAGTTGTGGAAAATTAGCATTGTTCTCCTTTTCTCTGAGCGCCAGAAAAGCTGCCATCAATAAAATCAATTCCCTCTCTGTCATGCTTTAATCACTCACATAAACAGTTTTAATCAAATCTGCAAAACTTCAATGATTTTTTTCCCTTCAAAGACTCCATGTGGCCCCTTTCACACCTATTTTCTCTTCTCTGATTTTCTTTACATGTCAGCTGCTTCTCTCTAGTCTTTTTCATGTTTGTCTCCTTTATTCTTCTTCTGTTGTTTTTTATTCACCGTCTTTTCTTGTCTGTGCTGCAAAACACTAAACTTCCTTGAAACCATTTTTTTTTAAAAGCAAAAGTGATTATATGGATTTAAATTGTTTCATTTTTTCTTCACCTTGGCGAATGATGGAAAAACCACAGAAGACACCTAGTGCACTGAAGACATTACCAGGAAAATGAAGGGCCTATTTCACAGACATGGATTAAACTAATCCTGGTCTAATACACTGAAAAAGAGAACTTTGGCTGTCTGTCTGTGAAACCAATCCCTAGATCTCATTGAATTTAAAATGTCTGATAGTCCTATACTCTTTATTATTACTTTATTAATAGCATATGTTAGGTTAACTAAGATTCCATGTTGATTTATAAACATGTTTATGAGTCATATATGATATACGATTCACATTAAACAATAAAACTCAGACAGCGATTAAATTTACTGTGTGTTAGGTTTGAACTTTCCACAGAATTCAATAAAAGACTGCTCTCCTTGTGTGCTTTCCCCCCTTCTTACTCCTATGATTTGCTTAATATATTAATCTATTCCCTTTAATCCATATCAGATGATATCAGACTGTTGCTGTATCCTTGCAATGGCAGGATATACAGTTAAGTGTTGCCAATGTGTGATTTCTAACTGAAGACAGGGAATTAATCACTAAACCATAATGGTCCTGTCTGATATATTTACTTTAACATCTGAGGCATTTTAACTGACTCTTCTGCACACAGGGGAGTTACAATGAAGAAGGCAAATCGCCAGCAAACTCTCATCTCCCTGTCTGTCTTTGCTTTCATTTATAAAGAATTCCAGGCTAACCACAATGGCGAATGCTACAGAAGCATTAAATACATGATCTTAATGCATTTTGCTTTCTAAACAATTCTGACTCTGTGTGTGCATGACCATTCTGGCAGTGTGTAAAATATTAAGGTTTACAAGCCTTTATATTTTATTACGTCTGTACAAGCTATTACAATCAATAGTATAACGTAAATATTATCAGTGAAGACCTTTCTGCTGGATATGAAAAAAAAATACTTGTATTGTTACCATCAGATTGAGCCAAGCCAGTGATTCCAGGCTCATCTGTCCTTGACTCAAGTGTTCCCTTTATGCTATGTCTGCTATTTTTTGATGTGAGAACATTGCCCCCTGCTGATTCCCGTTTGAAAACAATCCAAAGCTTTGACAAGCAGAGCTGAATGACAGAAGACATCTGGGATGGGGGTCACACAAATTCTGCAGAATGATCCATCTTAGTTTTGACACCGCTTTTGTTTTCTCTGCTCTCGTGTCACAACGTCATCTTCTTGTGAGTTTCAGCTTCTGCAGCAAGCATCTCAAGATCTCAATATGCTGTTGATATTTATATGGACTTCAAAAATCAAAATTATTTAAAATCTGAGTATTGTAAATAAAAATATACCTTTGGCTGCTCCCTTGTATTCTCCCCAATGGGTCACCACCGAAGATTAATTCGAGTTGGTAATTTGGCAGAGCTTTTACACCAGATGCCCGTCCTGATTCAACAATTCATCGTGAGAGGGACTTGTGCGACCACCTGGAATTGAACCAGGGAGCTTTGACTTGTAAGGCAAATGTATAAACCGCTACACTATGGGGACATGTCTCAATAGTGTAAATATTTCACTAATATTCTAAATAAATATTTATAATGTAGGAAAAACGCTGAGTCAGTGCATTGAGGCAACATTTTAGTCTCACTACAGCAATAAAACCCCTGAAAACTGGGCTTCAAATCTTACATATCTCTACAGCATTAAATATTCAAATTTAAATACACGACAATCAAAGTTAAAGTTAAGGGGGGAAACATACTGATTTTTTTAAACTTCAAAATTCACCTTATCTGCTATTTATTAATACAGATGAAATTTCTTCACAGCCTCAAATCCTGACTTCTTAGATTTTGACACCACCTTTGTGTGCTGGCATTCATGTCTATGTTACATTGACACAGACTGCCCACCTAAACATCGCTCTACCTTTCAACCTACAGGACACCCCCAGAGATCTAATATTATCAAATATCAGACCTTTGTGGTATAAAAAATAATTAAGCTCTAAACAGGTTTGATGTTGTGGCTAATTGCTGTATCTTGGTCAGGTTGGATTAACATTACCACTCCATTCATATGTACATAGAAAATGAAAAAGTAAACTTTCACATTTTTGTTATACAACACAGTTTTAAGATATAAGTACTGTCTATAACAAGAAAACATTATATCTGAGAAAAGACACAAGATGAGTAAAGAATAGTATGATGTATGTATGTCCAATTAGACTGAAACACATGACATAAAAATTTTGTATTGAAGAAAATACTTGTTCATATTAGGCAACTTCTGTTACCAGTTGGTTGACTGACAACAGCTTCTATAGTTGCATTAGTACAATCTATGTTTGCTGTCATATTTCTTTTGCTATTTTTGATGTATAAAGCTTGCTACTGTGGGAGTATGCATTCAAGAATGCTCTGACTGGTAGACTGTAAGGATGCACAAATATTTCAGCCAAATATTTGCATCAAAGAATACTGCCCTGACTATAGATGTGTCACATCAGTTTTGTACTAGCTTAATGTTCAAAGTAACGATAAAGAGCCGAAATGCTTAAAAACAGTCAGCTAATTATTTGAATTCAAGATTTCTTTGTTTTACTAGTACAAACAAGGAAATATATAAAAATTGCTATTTTAAACACTGGTGTCAGCCTAGAATTTCACAGTCGGTGTATCCCTTGTTACCAGTTTCTCCTATAAAGGAAAATAGTGGCCAATTAGTATAATATCAGGCATATTTGAATCACTAAAATATTCAGAGGTGAGAGCAGTGATTCATGCAATAGACAGACTTTGCAAACAGAAACCTATCCAAACTCTTATAATTTAGGCAAAAAAATTTGTGTTTATGTAGTAAAAGGGTGGACTGAAAATCCAAATGAACACTGCAAGCTGAGCAAATAACAGAAAAGCTTAAGCTTGAGCATGTACTTTACTGTAAATTATAAGTTTGTGCCCTGATAAGGCATCAGACATGAACTGTCAGAAATTAAGTTCATATATTCAAGCATTTGTCACACTTATAAATACCGTGCAGGTCTCATTTCCAGCCAGTAAAGCATAAATTAAAATTTCATGTATACTGGTTGAGTCATCCAACATAATGGCTAAAAGATCCTAAATAAACGTTAAAAACGCCTGGTGGGAAAAATTGGTATTCTAACAGCAGCCTTGCTTCCAAATGATGATAATCTGTATTCACACAGTCTGCCAAGTCAGATGAAAGCCTTCAATTAGCAGTCAATTCTATTCAGTATTTTCTATCATGCCACCAGTATTTACATTCCCTGTCAGCACCCAAAGTAGCTCTATGCCCGAACGTTGCAGGAATCACGCCTGGTGAGAATATGAGTAACCCTGCTGTGAACAAAGTGCAAAAACAAGTGTTTTGTAGTAATCAGAGACGTGTGCTTCGAATGCAGGATGCTCCCTACCTCATGGCTGTAGATGTGAGGAGCCATAAGCTGAAGTGTCATCCTTTCATTCTTAACCTCTGATAAAAAAAAAACCTGGAGATTCCAGTGAAGAGATAAAACATCTCTGATGCTTTGATTTGCAGCCTCATACTGGCAATGTTCTGCACATGCCCGCAGCATGACGCTTGTCCTCTCACCAGGTGATCTTGGTGGAGTCGAGCTACTGATTGAATTTTGGTTTGCTACCTATACCACACTGCTGGACTCACAGCAAATGCATTCAAAACAATACAGTAACTGCCTTCCATTTTAATGCATTTAAATAACAGGGCAGGCTCACAGTCTAGCTAAGCTATGATAATATAAGCTTTGTATTTCTGTGGGTGGCATCATGCTATTATTGTGCACTGACAAGCACTGCCTTGAGAAATTCCTTTCTGGGGATAATAAAGCATCAGCAGTAGGCCTCATCTTTTGCATCTCAATAATCAACTCATACTGGGATGCTAAGGAGCATCTTAGTCCCTTTGTGTGTTAGAAAATTCATCCAGTGTAGGGGTTTTCATTCAGTATCATTATTATTAGTATTGTACTGTGGTAGTATGGGGGCCAGACACATAAAAGAACATATTTCAAAGCCAAGAGCAGACCAGTGGGAGTCTGTTTTCAGAGAAAAAAAAAGCTAAAGGCCAGTCTGAAGAGACCCCGCTTCTACTCACGTGTCTTGCTGGGTCAGCCCAATACTGCTCCTGGTCAGCTGGATTTCTGAAGACCCCATGCTGGAATTGACAAATTGAAACAAAAACTTAAACTGCATTTTATAGAATGTGTTGAATTTATGAAAATATTGTGTAAACACAAAAAACACACAAGAGCAGCAAAATTCTGGGACCTAACCTGCTGTATATTGTAGAATAATTATAGATGTTAATTTGAGATCACTCATGAGGTGTTTTATGATGGAAATTGGCCATATACTGTCTGGATCAAACTTCTCGGATGTGAGGATTAGCAGCTCTGTTTTATATCTTTGTAAACTGAAATTCTTAGGATTTTGAACAAAGCAAACAATATGAAAATATCTTGTTGGGTTCTGAAAAATGTGCCCTGTGATCTCTGGCACTGCGGCAGTGGATTCTTTGGGTCTGCAGACTGTGACAGGGAGTTCAAAAGCTGGACCAAGGTTCTTTGTTGTGTTATTTGACCCCTCAAAACATGATTACACTGAAAAAACCTCACCAACATGGAGCAGATTAGAATCTTTCTACTTCAAGTAAAAACCACTTGAGTATGTTTTTTACTTGCCTTAAATTTGATTGTTGCTTATTTAGTCATGAATTTTTAATGTTTTAGAGAATTGAAGATCTGAAGGGCTTTAATGCTGCAGTGAGACTAATATGGTCTGGATGCACTTACTCAATTAGTGAGCTTTTCTTATAGATATTTACGGTCGAAAGTCTCAAGACGCTCCTCCTTTCTTTATATTTTGCTTCCAAGCAGCCAGACTTTCTTGCAATTTTTAAAGTGGTCTTGAGCAATAGTTCTCCAGGCTTTCTGAAGGCCTTTCAAATTTTCCTAGGACACTGGCTGCTTTTTCAGTCCAGTCCTTGTATTTGATCATTCTCAGAGGAATTGCTTTTTTTGTTTGTTAAGCCACTTCACACTGACCTATGAATTATTCACAGATTAAAAAAAGACACCTAACATGGGTGTTTTGTCTACAGATAATAGACAACTTTGCAAAGAACCAATTTTGAATTGTATCTTTAAACACTTTGTTACTAGTAGCCTGTTGCAGAAACACATATGTTCCTATTTCTTGAGTTGAATCTATGAAAAATGCTAACAATAACAAAGTTTGACATGCATAAAGTAGTGATTTTGCACCAAAAAGGATATCTCCATAGAGCTGTTTGTTGAAAATTCAGCAAATCTTAACATGGTGTATGGTGTGTCCTTAAAAAAATCTGAACTGGCCTGAAAATCAGCAGCAACAGGTGTTATGGATTGATGAATGGACCTCAACGTTATCCTAATGACAGAGAATGGAATAAAAGGCAGCAAATATCGAAAGAAGAGCTTTGGAATGTCTTTCAAAAATCCTGAAGAGCTATTTCTAAAGATGACTTAAAGAAGTTACAAGAAAGCTGTGCTGAGAAATAAAAATGGTCACACTAAACGATGACTTTAAGACTTGAAAATTTTTTTGCTTGTTTCAATAACTTGATGCACTGATTTCCCATTTTCCTAGCAAAATATAAAGAAATGAGGGGTGGCTTGAGACTTTTGCACTAAACTATATTTAGAATATTAGTGAATTATTACTTTCCTTTAGTCATTCCTAAGCGTCTTCTGTGGTGTGGGTAACAGGGTAAATTGTCCTGCCGGGAGAGACCACTGTCCTCAGGGGTGTGTTTTGTCTGCATCCATATTTGGACGAATGTCAAAGTACCATCTCCATGAAAACCATAACCTGAGGTTTCTCGGCATAACACTGCACTGTACCAAAAATGTTAAGCAATGTGGATAGTCCCTCTCTCTAAAATATGTATCAAAGTATCTTACACAGACATGTCAGAAATTCTTCCGAATACACTATATGATGGTTGTGAATAGATATGTGTAATCAAAAATTGTTCTGATTCCTCCTGCTACAAATGAAAATATCATTAATTGTCATTTTTTACTTTTCTACACTTCTTCCTATGTTTTTTTCTTGCTTTATGTTTTAGCTACCATATATTTTAAAATACTGTCACATTTAAAGAGTTGATCTTGGTTTTTCAGTGGGTTTCTAAAAACAGGTAAAGGCTAAACATCTCAAAGCCCAAGAGTCTGGTACTTAGCTGCAGGCATGCTGTCAATACAGATCACTAGTTACATATTTCTTTGCAAGGAGAAGGTTAAAGACACCAAATTGTTAGGTGTTACAACAAATCATATTGATAGCTGCTAAAAGGAGTTGAGGCATTTCAACCATAAGAAACTGTGCTTTTTATTTACAGAGACAACAGTTAAGCAAATATTGCAATCTCTGGTTTTATCCCAACTTGATTACTGCTCAGTTATTTGGTCTAGTGCTTCAAAATAACACCTTAGTAATATCCAGCTCAACTAAAACAGAGCTGCAAAGCTTGTTCACCATTGCTCACTGGAAAACAGTGTGGACAAGATGTATGCCAGGCTCTCATGAATGAGGATAGAGGACAAGCTAGCATATCATCTTTTATATCAGAAAAAATAATAGTCCAAGGCCTAAAAGTCTGTATTCAAAGCTAACACATACTAATAAGAGACACTGTTAGGATACCAGAAACGCTTTTATGGAATGTTTTACATTACTGTTACTTAAAGAATTTAAAGAAAACAGTAATTTATCAGGTGTCCGAGTTAAACTGCTACAAACATCCATATTTTTAACTGAGATTAGCATTACTAAAAGTTTTAAAAAGTGATTAAAAGTAATAATTTGTAGGAATTTGGCTATATTTTATCTTTTATGTGTGAAGACTGAAGATAGTCATAATGCTGGCTTTAAAATTTCATTTTCATTGATGTTGTTTATTTAATTAATATATGTTTAATATTCTTTGACTGTTTATGGTCTGTTTGTTTGTTGTAGAAAGTTGAAGGAAATATTTGATTTTCACCATATTGTTTCATTTAAATTAATTGTTCATTGTTTGTGTTGTAATGGCTGGATGTTTTGCGCTGTTTTTATCTGTGAACCTCAAGAAGAATAACTGTTGCTGCACTAAGAACTAAATAGAGAATCTAGCTCTAAATAAAGAATAAAGAATTTAAAAACAAGTAATAAATGAAGAACCTTCTTTTTTTGGCTACTCCTGTTAGGGTTCCCCACAGCGGATCATCTGCCTTCATCTCACCCTTGCATCCTCCCCCTTTAACGACAACCCTCTTCATGTCCTCCTTCACTACATCCATTAATCTTCTCTGTAGTCTTCCTCTTTTTCTCCTGCCTGACAGCTCCACTTTCAACATCCCTTACCCAATATATCCACTATCCCTCCTTTGCACATGTTCAAACCACCTCAAATTGTATGTCTTGCTTTATCTCCAAACCACTCAACCTGAGCTGTCCCTCTGATGTACTCTTTTCTAATCCCGTCCATCCTGGTCATGCCCAGTGAAATTCTCAGCATCTTCAACTCTGCCACCTTCAACCCCACCATCTCCAAAGCATACATCATAGCAGTTATCACTACCATCTTGTAACCCTTCCCTTTCAATCTTCCCCCAGGTATTTAAACTCAACCACCTTCATTACCTCTACGTAGTGTGACCAGATGTCTCTCTTTATGTGGGACAGCACAGCATTTTTATCCCTTGTCCCCTCATCCCACATCTTGAGAAAAATGTCACATTTTGATCAGCTCTGTAGGACACACACTCTTCTAAAGTCTGGCTTTTACCTGATGCATGTGAAAAAAACAGAAATGGCTTTTTATATTCAATAGAAGGCTAGCTTGTCTAATACTATGCCTATCAGGGAAAGCTACAAGTCCCAAAAAGTCAGAAGCTTTGTAAATTTTAGTGAAAATCAAAAGTGCTACCACAAAGAAAATCAAACAGCAGTATATAAGAAGAAATACAGTTTCTGTATCTTTTGCTAGAATTTTTCAAATTTTGTAAAAGAGAAAATATGATGTGAAGTGAAAGAGTACAGATGTGTGTGTGTGTCATAAATGGTTAAAAAATGCTAAAGTTGTCATATATAGCTGAAAAAGGTATTCCAGTCTATGCATGGCGTCTATGGATCCCTTCTGAAACTCAAAGATGGAACAGCAGCTGAAATAAGCAAAATAAAAGAAAATATAGGAGTGTGTAAAGACTGACTCATGAGACCATAAGAACAAACTTGAGCTTCCTTTTATCCTTACTGTATTTACTTTGCAAGTGAGTAGGAAAAGTTGCATTCATATATAATAAATTTGTCCTTTATATGCCAGATGCCAATCGGGTAACCTGCAATTTTAATTTTAAGTTAGATATGAAAATTTCAGAATACCTCCCAGCATTGCTAACGTGTGCCACATTGTCCCACACAAACACAGTGTTTGCCCCACATTTAGTTTATTGGGATGTGGTGACCTCATCTTTATCATTCCATTTGCCCAGCTCTCATTCACACTCACGTATTGTGTCTTGCTTCTACGGACCTTCAGTAATCTTTCTCCAGTGCAAACAAGAAGGGGCTCACCTCATCACTGTCTCACTGTCCTTATCCATGTTTTGCACCAGCCTCACATACTTCTCTGCCACTTCTGACTTCCTCAAGCAGTATTACAGTTCCTCTCTTTGAACTCTATCATATGCTTTCTCCAGATCCACAAATACACTGTGAAACTCATTCTGACCTTCTCTAGTGCCTTGCACACCATCAGGTATTCAAACTTAGATTTTAAAAAAGTCATTGATAAATCTAAATTTTTTGTTTTTCTTGGTGGTTGGTTCAAGTTTTCATTGGCTTCTTTGTGTGTGATGCTTGATCTCCCCAAAAACTCCTTGAGGATATCTTAATCATAAATCTATTTATGAAATGAATGCTCTTTTTTTGGCAAAAATACATTTTATTGAAACTCTGAGCCGTTCAAAACAATCTATTAATGACAAATAGCATACTAACATTACATAAAACGTTTGTCAAAATATTTGTGTGCATGTTCTAACATTATTCTGCCATCTATTTTTCATGAAGTGAAGGACTGTTCAAAGGATATTATTTCATCAAGCAGCACCAAACCTGAAATAACTATCTCGTAATTAAATTGTTCTTTTCTGCGTCTCTGTCTTATTTTGGGACCATATATTCATTTATGATACCTTTCTCTGACAAGTTTATGCCTGATGGCTACTTCATGAAACATTAGAGACAGGAATAAGCAAACACCACTTCTCTCTGCAGATGACTCAACAAGTACTTTGTCCAAAGGTTGTTCTAGTTTCTGTAGACAATGGAACATAAAAACTTTAAAATTAACATTCTAAACTTAATGTATGTTTTTTCAATATGTACAGTTAGGTTCTTTTCAAAGCTTGAAAAACACTAATAAAAATAGTCTATCATTGATATTTTAAAAGGCAACAGTTACTGTTGTGTAGAGTCCGCAGACAATAGTTTTATCTTGAAAATAATGAATATTCTGTTGAAGAAAAGGTATCATAATCATTTATTGATATGAATCTGAATACATATGATAACAGAAGTTGGAAGAAGTCTTTTAATTTAGATTTTTGATTTAGCTGTTGAGCATAAAGACCATTTATTGAAGCTTGAATCTCACATTAAAAAATACAGTGACCCCATAGTGATTTGAGACCTCCCATTTAATGTTTAAAAAATGAATTTACCCTGTATGCTCATACTTCACACATGAATCACTGACACTAGCCTTGACATATATGCTACAATCCACTGTCACTGAACTGTTACAAACTTCAACCCAAGTAAAACACAAAATTACACATGATTGTGTACAAGGCGTATACTTCTCCATCAACTTCATCTTCCACTTCAGCTTTATTTATATAGCACCTTTCCCACAGTGTAGCTCAAAGTGCATCATAGGCATAACAGCCAAAAAATTAAGTGCAAAGTTCTGCACATCACAATTCAATAAAAGCAGCTTGCATTAAAAATAATCACACATAACAAAACACACAAACAGCATAAATAAGTAAAAACAAATGTGGATTAGTGAGTCCTGCTATTATGTATGGTTTGGAAATGGTGGCACTGACACAGCTCTTTGGGCTTAAAGTTAATAAAAACCTACAGAAGAGACAGTGGAAGCACTTTCCCGGGACCTTTTCTGATAATTTGCAGAAAATTTGCTGTTTTTAAACTGTGTACTAGCTGCAAAAACAGGAACTTTTCTGATATTTAAAGGAATACTGACAACAAAAAAAACACCTACCTCTATGCCTTACTCACTTTGCTGTACGACAGGAATGTCTTCGTCAGAATTAAAGGCTGTAAAATTGATTTAAAAAATAAAGTTAAAAGCCCAAAATGTATGGCTTCCTTCTTTGCAGTTTTCAAATTTTCCAAAGCCATCCATTTGAGGCCCCCGGGCTGTATGTTTGACACCCCTGATTTATATAAAACCCAAAGTGGATCCCTTTTTAGTGTTAGTGATAGATAAAATTGTACGCTGTGGGGCAAAGGAAGTTTGAGAACCACTGATCCACTGATTGTTTCACCCAATCTCCATCAGATCTTCCGCTTTTTGTTGACTGTACTTACTGTTTTCATGCCTTTTAGCTGTCAGCGGTGTTTGGGTATTGTTGCTCCCACAGGTCGCACAGGAAGTGGCGCCCTTTGCACCAATGAACTGTGAGATTACTTGGACGCCCAGCCTAAACAATACAGGCAGCAG
This sequence comes from Etroplus canarensis, assembly GCA_015106775.1. Classification (NCBI taxonomy): domain Eukaryota; kingdom Metazoa; phylum Chordata; class Actinopteri; order Cichliformes; family Cichlidae; genus Etroplus; species Etroplus canarensis. Next base: position 62,714 of record VUQH01070636.1, on the reverse strand, counting down.
GATACGTTCTTGTTAGAAATACATTCTTATTATATTGCCGACAGCTTGAATTGATCTATTTAAACTCTCTGCTGGGGTTTGTAAAATGAGGCACGTCGGAGCAGGTAGTTTTAATCTTCGCTGAGAGCATAGGGTTGACAACGTTAGCAAATCGTCAGCTGCTAGCTGAGTGAGCTAATGTATGTGATAACCGGTAGCTCGTAGTACAAGTTATTTTAGAGTGAACGCTGTACCGAACGCCTATTGAATACTGTTTGTTTGTTTTCTGTATGGTAACAGATAAACCAACCGGCAGAGTCCGATGTGTTTATATCTGTTTCGTTCTTGAAATTCGCGCTAGCAAGAGAACGTCAAGTTAGCTTAGCTGCTACATAATCGACAACATCCACCAAACTGGACAAAACATTGGATTTAGTGGGGTTTAAATCGGGCTCGGCGGGTTCGCTGACCCCTCAAAAGAAGATGAAGAAGAGGAAGGAGCTCAATGCTTTAATTGGTCTCGGGGACAGCAAGAGAAAGAAGACCAAAAAGGGCTCTGGTCACCGGCTTCTCCGAACCGAGCCGCCGGACTCAGAGTCCGACTCCAGCTCAGAGGACGACGACTTCAGCAACCTGAACGGCGGAGCCAACTTTGGGAAGTGAGTGAGCAGTTTAATGATATATTTTTTTATATGTACATTTTGACATGGGTGTGTTTTTCCTACGTCTTTGATCTCGTTAATTTGTTGCGTTTTCCACAGAAAATCTAAAAGCGAGCTACTTTACTTCCCTATTTGAATAAAGTTTTATTAACGTGTGTTTGGTTTTGACGAGGTTTAAGGTGTCATTCTGCAGTAGGGTGACCAAATGTTCCTCTTTATGTGGAACTGCACAGCATTTTTATTCCGTATCCCTTTGTCACACGTATTGAATTTATGTGCCACATTTTGACCAGGTCTGCAGGACATACACTTTTCTAAAGTCTGGCTTTTACCCAATGCATGTAAGGAAAGTATAGAAGGTGTTTTATTACATTCAAATGCCCATTAGAGAAATTTGCAAGCCACCAAATAGTCAAATATTGTTGTATATGATGGAAACTATCACAAAGAGTATTAAGTCAAAGTTTATTCTGAGAAATAAAGGTTTAGCCATTTTTGCTACAGTCATTTATTAGTTTTGCTCAAGGGAAAATGGTGTGAAGTAACATCATATACCTATGTATATGTCATTACTGCCTAAAATTGTCATGAACCACTCAAAAGAAGTGTGCCAGTCTATAAATGCATCCCAACTGTAACCCAGCAGCTACTGCATGAGGCCATGACAAGGAACTTCAGTTTTTGTCTACTTAGCAAATTAGCAAGGACGTTCAAAAAGTTGCATTCAAATAAAATTAAATGTTCCTTAAATGTCAAACCTATAATTAGACTACCTCCAGCAATGGCAATGTGCCCCAAATTGTCCCACAAAAATGTAGTTTGTTGGGATCAGGACACCCTTTTTAAGACTGCCTTGCCACTGCAGCCATGATTCCAAAAGGGTTGGGATGCTGCATAAAATAAAAACACAGTGTAATGTGTACCTTTTGGCTGTTCCCTTGTATTCTCCACCAAGGGGTCGCCACAGCGGATTAATCCACATTGGTAATTTGGCAGAGGTTTTACAGTGGATGCCCTTCCTGACGCAACCCGCCATGGTGCAGGGGGCTTGTTTCCCCACCTGGGATTGAAACAGGGACCTTTCGCTTGTAAGGCGAATGCGCAAACCACTACGCTACTGGGGACACAAAAAATGATTTGCAAATCTCATGAATCAATATTTTATTCACAAAAGAACATAGAAAACATATTGAATGTTTAAAGGAAGAAATTTAACTATTGCATGAAAAATACTAGCTAATCTTGGAAAAGTAAGGGGTACTAAAAAAACAGCTGGAGGAACAAGTTGCAACTAATTAAGTTAATTGGGAACAGGCCAGTTGTGTGAACAGATATAAAAAGAGCACCTTTGAGAGGCAGTCTCTAAGTAAAAATGGGCAGAGGTTCATCAGTCTGTTAAAAACTACATCTACAAATTGTGGAGCAATTTCAGAATAATGTTCCTCAATGTAAAACTGCAACTACTTTGAATATGCCATCATCTACAGTACATAATAATATAATCAAAAGATTGGCTCCCTATGAAATACAGACTTGAATCTGGAGACGTCTCTGTGTGCAAGGGAAAACTTATTGAATGCTGGTGATCTTCAGGCCTTCAAGTGGCACTGCATTGCAAACAGGCATGATTTTGTCATAGAAATCCCTTCATGGGCTCAGCAACACTTCCAGAAATCATTGTCTGTGAACACAGTTCACTGTGTCATTCACTATTACAGGTTAAATCTCTGTCGTGCAAAGAAGAAGCCATATGTGAACATGATCCAGAACACTGCTGTCTTCTCTGGGTCAAAACTGAGGCAAAGTGGAATAGTGTTCTGTCTTAATTTCAACATTTGATATGTTATCTATGTTCTTTTGTGATTAAAATATTGGTTTATGACATTTGCAAATCCTTCCAATATGTTCTTTACACAGCATCCTAATCTTTTTGGAATGGGGCTTTTATTTTATTCTTTATGAAAATCTAAAATTTAAAACTAAATGTGTTCAGAAAGCGTTCAGTTTTCCTCAGCCATTGAACACATTGCCTTTATAGTGCAGAGATTAAAAGAAAGTCTCTTTCTTTCTGGATCAATTCTCTTGCTCTACTTCTCAAAGCATCAGGAAAATTATTGAGCCCAAGTATACGATGTTATAGAATCTACCAGCCCAGATTTTGCAGGGTGATTGCTTAGAAGTAATCCTCATAATTCCCATGACATGGCACACAGCCTTCTGAAAATATCTCTTTCATTAATAATGAACAAGTCTGTGCAGTTATAAAGCAGTCTAATGTTACTGTGTTTCTTCTCTTTCCAGAAGAAGCTACACGCAGTGCTGCAATGTGTGCTACCCTTTGTTTCTGTTCATCATATTGGCTGCCTGCGTCATGGCCTGTGCTGGACTCATATGGATGCAGATTGCTCTGAAAGAAGATCTGGACTCGCTGAAAGAAAAGCTGCACAACAGTAAGATTTGTGAACCAACCACACCATCTCATGATAGTCATAATAAAGGCTTTGCCCTCTGGACACTTGAACCTGTTATATACTAGTTAAACAGTCACATATTCCTTGTTTTTTTACCTCTCTTATTAACATGTTGTAATTTTTTGTTACAGTGGAATCCAGTCAAAAGGTGTCATCAAGTGAAATACCAAAATTAAGTGAGGACCTGAAAAACAAGGAGAGAAAGCTTGATGATATTGAGAACGGTGGCAGGGGCCTGAGCAAACTCTGGTCTAACCTGACAGAAGTGAACAGAAAGGTCAGTCGTAATGAAGATTATTTGTAATAACTTCCTGTACGTTTTAAAGCCACATCAACATTTACACGGTCATACAAACCAGAGCTTTTAATGACAAGCTGCTATGTAGTAGTTAAACTTTTGCTGTGGGTTATACATAACTTGGTCCAATTCAACTCAGTTTGATGCAATTTTCATGCCATGTAGTTGAATCCTTTTTCAAATATAAAAAACACACAGATGTAATATGCAAAGTGCAAGTGGTGTCAACAGTAGCAGGAAACACAATTTTTAGATTTTTGGCATTAAATTGCAGATATAGTGCTGTGCAAGTCTTAGTAGTTGTTGGAATGTGCAAACTAAAAATCACCAATGATAAACCAGCAATCCAGTGCTTGAAATGACAAACATACAGTATATGCACAATATAATGTGAAATCTCTTCACTTGAATTTAGAGTACAATTCAGCAAATTTGTATGTAACTACAAAACCTGATTTCTTGGGTAATTGATTTTACAGCTGAGCATTTAATTTTACATATTTGTTATATGGTAACTTTTTTTCTGAAAAGTAAGCTAATAATACAATAAGGATTAAGCTTTGTAAATTGAAGTGAAATAGTCAGTATTTTTACTCAGCTACCTCCTCTAATCTTAATTTTAGGTTTGCTAAAATTAAAAAAAGTGAATACATGTAGTTGTTCTCTTAAATAAATTCTATACAAACATACTCACTTGATTAAAATCAATTAGTCTGTTATTTAGCCTACATCGTCAGAGTAAACAAGGTGGATATAATAATAGAAACAAGTTAGTATATTGTAATAGAATTCAACAACACCACATACAGGTCAGTCAAACTGGACATTATGACATTGACAATGGTAGACTGATTTAAGGGATGTTCCAAAAATCTACATTAGTTTTTTGTTTGGTGTGTACCCAGTAAACTGAACTATGGACGGAGAAACTATAGGTGAATAGTTATTTTTATCGATTTCCTTCTACAGATCAGTTTGCTGGACTCTGCTGTAAACCATTTAAAGACTAACTTGAAATCAGCAGCTGATTTAATCAGCCTCCCAACAACAGTCGAAGAACTTCAGAAGGTGAGAAGAAAAGTTTGTTAAATAGATAAAGAGGGTTTGTACTTTTTTCATAAATTACCTTGCAAATATTTTCCTTTTTCAGAGTGTTGCTACAATTGGTAGCACACTTACAAGTGTACAGCACGATGTGAAGACTATGCAGGCTGCTCTTGAAAATCAGAAGAAAGATGACGACTTGAAGAAGACAATGGTAAATTTATCAGTGACGTTTTTAATAGTTTCTTGTTTTAACCCTGAACAACTGGCAGTTGGTACAATAACATGCTGTCATTGAAAAACACATCAGAACTTGCAAACCTAGACAACACTTATACATTTTTGACCTTTGAAATGATGTCTTTGCTCTTGCTTTCCTAAGTTTGAAGTTGAACTAATATGCTTTTCTTGATTATGTCTTATACATACAGTTACACTAGTATATTTTCATTTTAAAAATGGCCAGAATTTAAAATGGTGAGGTCAGAGTATGTGCAAGAGATTGCCACAAACCAAAAGCTCAGGCTTCAGAGTTTCAGACTGTGATTTCTTCTCATCTCTGTATCATATCGGTGAGCCTGTATATATTTAATGTGGTTGAGAGACAGCAAATAATACAAACGTTGGCTTAAAGGGAGGGGAAAGGAAATAAAACCACTTGTTTTAGAACATGTATTCACTAAGAGGCCAAGGTTTAGTAAGGTAAATATGATAAAGCTACTGTAGTAGAGTCCAGTAATAAAAATATGGAGCTGAAAATGAGCATAATAGACTACCTTTAATCTTTCCCTCTGGTTAGATCTTTCATTATACACTAATATTTATTAGTTCATTGTAATCATATATTTTTTCACCTATCTTGTGAATATTTTTGCATTGTATGTGTCCACTTTCAATCATCCATATATATCTCAGAAAATATTGGTAGTCATGGCTGTTTCCCAGTGCGAATGAATGTCTTCTGTGAGAGGGAGAAGAGTTCATGAGTATAGTCATTCACTTCACAGCTATTTTTCAGAATTATTGAAGGGCTAATGCAGTGTTGGCAGCTGACAAACATCACAGAATAATCACTAAAAAGAAAAAGGATGGTGCTTCAAGCTTTAGTATTTCACATTGGCAAAGCTGAAAAACTCTTGAGTCAGTGTCAAAGTTGCATTTCACTTATGTTGTTTGGCAGCTTGTCTTTTTTTTTTATTTACGTCTCTGTCCTCCTGGCAGTGCTGCTGGAGGCTGTGGTTCTTATGTATAATTTATGTATGGATGTATGGAGATGGGTGTGGGCATAAAACAAGTAACTCGTGTGCTTAAGTGAATTAGTTAAATAACTTTGTGTGCTAGTGTCTAATGTACTTCCCCTCAGTTTCTAACAGTAGTGGTGCTTTTACATCTGCATCTCACTCAGAATTGAGACAAATCTACTTGGATATAACCGAGACGATTCGGTTGATGAAATGTCAGTTGATCTGCTTAACTGTTACATGAATCCAAAGCAGAAGCTGTGGTGAACTTTGCCACAGCCAGATTAAATTGTTTATCCATGAATGCATGCATGCTTTTGCAGTTCTTGTCGGGCTTACATTGAAGGACTTGTGGGGTTAAGAAGGTCCTGTCATTTCTTGGATTCATGCCTTGTGTTTCCATTCATAATACATGAAACAAGTGCCAATCTATTTTGGGAGCTTAGATGCTTTAGTTTGCAGAGTAAAAGTAGGTCAAATATCTGTGACGACTGAAGAATGTTTTCTCCACAACAGGATGGAAAAGATGAACACCAACTAATTATACACTTGCATTTGTTTGATACCGCGACCGCAGTAATTTTGTTCTCAGTGATTAATTGCTAGTTGTATCAGATACACTGTCAACCTAAAACTGTGAATAACTTTGTACACTGTCTGTTTGCAAATTCAATACTCTGTTTTCCTATAACTGCACATTTTGGAAACTGGATCTCCAGTAGTCAGAAAGAAATCTTATGTAATATTTAACTACACGATGCTTTGCATTTATTTTTAATCATTACAGGACATAACAGACCTGAGAAAAGCCATGAGTGAGGTTAATAAGACAGAAGAGCAGCACCACACATGGACTGATGAGCAGATCCATATCCTCCTCTCTACGGTCGCAGATCTTCATCAGAGAGTAGCCTCATTAGAGAATAGCTCAAAACAAAGTGTGAGAAATATGGTTAGACATTTTTCCTCGCATTTTATTTTTTTTTCTTGAATTGTGTTAAGCCTAGAATTTACAGAAACACTTTTGACTATTTATATTTTATTTTCTACTGTCTGGTTTACAGTTGAAGGGCAATGATGCAGCAGCACAAGTGGCTATCAGCACTGTAAGCTCAGCAAATGTTACGGTGAAAGAAGCTACTACAACCAAAGCAATGCTGGGGGATGTGCAAGGTACAGTAGTAGAGAGTAGTAAAAGGTAGTTTATCAAAGAGGTTAACTTTGCCTCATGTTCCATTTTAATATTTGTTTCTCCTTTATTTTTGACAGATATCTCCACCCCACTGACAGAGCCACAGACAAGCAGACGTCCTCGCTTTTTAACTCGCTCCAAGAGACATACTGAGACAAAATGTCCAAAGAGGGTGTCCCTGCCTGGCATCAATTCTCTGAGAGGTGCACACTGACTCTAAAATATAGATCACAGCATTCATAAAAAGGAATCGACATTCTGGGAGTTACGCACACTAGCTTTATTGTAAAGTTAAATGAGATGATTTATTCGTTGCTGTAATGAAAGAAGGCTCTGCTTGTTGCCTGGCAACCTCACCAAGATGATAAGACTACCTTTCAGCCATCAAATAGCCCAGCACATAATCCCCTATTGTTATTTTGATACTCTTTTTCTGCATTGATTCACCAAAAGAGATATATTGTGTAAATGAGCTTTTGAGGTGCTGGAAGAACAGAACCAAACCAGTTGTTTCATGTCCTTATAGTAAATTGAGCTTAAATCCACACTATTGTGAACATGACCAGAAGAATATTTTAGTGCCAGTTCAAAAGCAATCTCCACACATATTAACACACCTATGACAGAGAATCACATGACCATTTAAGTACACTGGCCATGGTAAAAATGCTAAATTTAAGTATGCTGCTAGTGTATACTGCGTGATTGGCAACAGATGTAGTATTGATGTTATGTTCAGTTAACCCCTATAATTTATGGCTGCTATCTTTTTTCTTGAAAACAGTCTTGTGATAGAGGGGTGAGAAATGAGGGAAGGACATGTACTTAATAATTAGATCTATTCAGAACTGAAGTGTCTGTCATTGTTTCCAAAAGTCTCAATCCAGACTAAAACAGTCTTTAATTTTTCAGACTCGACACCATCTGCATTTCTAAAATCCTCAGTTTTAGGGGTCCTAATGCTAGAGTGGTGAGGAGCTAGCATAAGTTGTGTATGTTAAACAAAATTGTATTAGCATGGATTAGGAATGTCATGACACAAGAAATGCAGTAGTCGGTACCAGTAAAATTACACGATTCTCAATTTCAGTACCACTGTTACAAAGGGGGAAAAGATTATCCCATGTACTTAAACATCTGAAAATGGCTTTTCTGTAATTAAAAGCTATAACAGTACTGAATAGAATGTGCTAGTAGTGCAACAGTTCCTATGAATAGCATATTTTTTATTTTTATTTTTTTAAAGGAATACCAACATATTGATGTTAGCTGCATCATGTTAACTTAAGCATTTATATAATGTTGGCCACTGCAACATTTTAGCCTGGGAAATGTAGTTGATTTCACAGTACGGCAGTGCCAGCTGTCTCAAACTAAATGGTAACCTTTATTTCAGGTTAACATGAGAAGGATTTTTTGGAATACTTGAGATATTATTAATATGAATTGAAACCTTGAATTCTTTAAACAGATCTGGATGCTGGTCTCTTAGGTGCTTTTATTATAGTGAAAGTCTTTCCTCCCTTGGTCTGAAAAGCATGATAGCATTGTTTGCATATTAGATTTTTGTGAATCAATCATCACTTCTTGGTCATCTGCCTCAAATGCAAAATACTTTCATATGCGACTCCCGATTGCCTTTCTTATTGACAAGCTGGGTGGAGCTATCTTGGCAGCTAGTATCAGTTCTGGTGACATCCCGTGGCCTAAACCAATGGCAGTACTTTTTCTGCAGCCCAGGGTTATGAAGGGAAAAGAATAACTTGCTGTACCGTTCACCCACCTTATGAAATACTGTAAAATAGCATCTCAGAGCGAGACCAAGGGAGCATTTCTCTTCAATTTCACCTCTTCTTAATCTAGTCATCATCACAGACTAAAACCTTCCTAACACCAACAAAATCCACTTGTTAATAGCTGAAAATAAATGATAAACCAGTATTAAATGATAAATACTAACATACAGTGCCGTTACCACTCTGAAATGACACATTACTAGTAGTAAAAGTAAAAAGTGTGTGTGTGTGTGTGTGTGTGTGTGTTTTGTTGTGAAGCCGCAAGCATTTGGTCATCAACTTTCGGAAGACACTTGAACCACAATGGCTCTGAAATCAAACAATCAAGGTGTAATTGAAGTTAATACTTCCAACTTTAATTCCAGGGTTTTGACAAGAGAATTGAATTGACTGTTTAGGAATTACAGCCATTTCTATATGTAGTCCTCCATTTTCAGAGGCTCAAAAGTAATCGGACAACTGACTGACAAACAGTGTCATTGCCAGGTGAGGTCTGTTCCCTCATTAATCCATGACATATTAAGCAGATAAGAGTTTATTCAAGTGATGAATTTGTATTTTATATCATTTCACTTAAACTATACGAGGTCCAAAAAGATGTTGATGCAACATAGTGTTCATAGTTTATGTGATTGTTGATAGAAGTAGCAATATGAATTCTGAAGCATATAAGACTATAGTGCCTGCTCAGATTCTGCCAAATGCTGCAAAAATGATCAGGAAAAGAGGAAACTCAGCATTTGGTGATGTCCAGAGGTTTTAGACTTCAGGCAGTGACTGCAAAGGTTCTTCAAGTATTAAAAAGAATCATTGCATTTAAAATTTTAAGTTTGTTCTATTACTTTTTAGCCTTTAAAATGGGGGACTGTGAATAACAATAGTTGTAATTGCACAACAGTTAATTCCTTTGCAAAACTCTTGAATTTAAACTGAAAGTTTGCATTTTAGTCACATATTGACTGTTTGATTTAAAATCCACTGTGGTGGTGGACAGATCCAACTTTACAAAAAATGTGTCATTGTCCCAAAACTGATGGACCAAACTGTATGAGGCTAATTGATAGCAGGAAAACAAGTATTTCTCTAAACTGTGTATTCTATGTATTTTTAATCATATGTATAATTTTACAGACTTGGCAGTCATGTTCCAGCAGGCAGGTGTTGGACATAATTCACTAGGACTAACTTACCAAGACCTGAGGGAAATATTTGGAACATCAACACCTGATCGTACCATCAAGTGCTTTGACACCGACGGAGACCAGAGGTATTCGCTGGAGGAGCTGAGAGCTGCTCTAGGTTTGTGAGCACATCATCAGTGAGAGCAGTGAACAGTATTGAATACCCAGCAGGGTCTGGCGGGGGGTTCCTGCCCCTTTTGTGTAATTGCTGCACTTTCGTGAACTGAATATTTATCATACTGATTGTGGAAAAGGTGACACTGATTTCCCTTGCACTCACTTCCCCTTCCCAAGTCCATTTTAACTGAACCTCAGCCACAAAGTATCTTAAATTTTAACAGCAATCCATGAATCTGTACAGAGAATATCCAGCTCTTATTTTAGCCAGTTGCTTGGTCTATGTTAATAATCCATGGAAAATAAGTGTGAATTACTTTGACTGTCATACTTTAGCCTGACTCTTAGACTTGCAGTGTTCATGTACATCTTTGTTTTGTTTTTTGGACTACCTGTATGATCTTGATGTAACATTTTTGTATATTTAGCTTTTATTGAGGCTGTAACTGTCAGTTTATTGCAGATTTTCCTCCTACCAACACCTGGTACAACTCACTTTAACCTAATTTATAGTACAGGAAACAGAATTTTACGAATGTTTACAAATGACTACTAGAAACATTTTTTTTCAGGCTTTTATCTTGATTTTCCTAACATTGTGAGTGAGCCTAAGACTTGAGACTTTTGTATGCTCTTTTCTAAGCTAAATTGAAAGTTTGATTCCTTTCTATTGTCTTTCTCTTAATCTGTCTTGTTCAGTTAGTTTGGATGTTCATCTGTACATGTAGTGTCTGGTTCTTGTTTGCATTTTCTTTTTTGATGTTTTGCAAATTTGAAGGGCTATAAATACTTAAAATCACTTAAACATTTTTAAAATGGTAATTAATGAGGCATATGTAGCAATAAAAAAAAAAAAAAACTTAGATGTTGCTTGTGTAGAATTGCAGTGGAAAGATGGCACACCTAGCTCACAATATGTATCAGAATCAGAATACATTAAACCCAGGGGGGGATTGTATAACAGGTAGTATAAGAAGCACTGGCTGTCACTCTGGACTTGACTTATTTTATGCCATTTTAATGGCCTACTTGTATAACAAAATTGTCATATTCTGACTTTGTTGTATGCTGTAAAAATGTATTCTTAACCAGCTCATGTAAATGAGGTTGGGATTATAAAATTTGCTTTACTGACTTAATCCAACATGGTAGTTTTAAATTCTGTTGTGCTTTGCATGTTCATTTTATGTAACATGAACAAATTATTTATAAGCTTAACATAAGTGACTAATTGTTTTTGTAGGACAATGGTTAGCTGGGTTTTGCCACCATGGCACAGGTTTTGGGTCCATGCTGCTACTGTATGTCCATGGAAGATTTTATGAATGTCTTTGTTTGAGCACCAATGAATAAACACACAGTTAAAGATTTGACTGATGGTTTGTTGTGTATTATAAGTCAAACTGACAAGCCTGATTTTTCTGTGGCACTTCATATTTTACTAGAACTGTATTCCATCCAGTCTGAAATATACAAAAAGACGTGATAAAGATATTTTAACAAACTACTGTATTTTTTTCGGAAATTGACACACACAATCTACCTTGAAGGAAGGTTACATTAGGATTCTTAATAAAACAGATAAGTCACACATTTCAATAGAAACTTAAGCCAGAGCCCCTTTAGCTCTCCAGTCCTGGGACAGAAGCCCCAGCAGCTCCTCCTCATTATCCTCTTCTTCCTCAGTGCTGCCATCAGCGTCCTTTTGTGTCTCCTTACTGAGCAGAGGCTTGCTTTTGACCACATCACGTTTGTCCCTCAGTAGTTCCACCCTCTTGTAGCACTCAATTTGTTCATCAATTTCGTCAATCTGACGTTCAAGGCGCCCCTCTTCGTCTTCCTCCTCCACGATGGCGTCAGATTTTGTGTTCACCTGCCGTATCTCCTTCTGAAACTCTTCCCACTCCTTGTCCATTTGATCCTTGGGTGCGTCCACGTTGCGCACTTTGGCATCTCTAACCGGGTCGTCGAAGAAACCCTCTGGTAGCGCCTCGGCTGTGTTGTCTTTCTTCTCTGCGATCTTCTCCTGAACATCTGCTTTAAGGACGGAGCCTGAATGGGAGATGGAAGGCGCTGACGGGATGGAGCTGTCAAAGAAGTCAGCTGGTAGCCCTGCAGCCTCTTCAGCATACTGAGGAGGCTCACCTGTCTCCTCAGTAGCATCATCATCCTCCTCATCATAAACTCCAGCCAGCAGGCTCAGCCCTGCAGATTTCTGTGAAGGAACAGCTGCCTTCTCGCCGGATTTCTCAAAGAGATCTCCAGCCAGTTTTGACGACGACTGACCTGCAGCCGCTGCGGGTTTCGCCTTTTTCCCGATAACGTCCTCGCTGTCCGGTGCTCTCCTCTTCAGAGCCTGACCCGGTGGTGTCACCAGCTGATTCTTTCCCCCCTTCAGCTCAGCAACCTTGTCTTTGTGCTGTTTTCCGAGAACATGAGCCGGCCACAGTAACTCAGACTTCACCTGCACATTGCACAGGACACAGCTGAGGTGTCCGAGACTGTTGTATTTAGCAAAAGGAGATTCGACGCGCTTCTTGTCGCTGGTTTGCCTTTGTTTTTCTCTCATTAAACGTCGAAGCTCCTCTTGATTAACGACTTTCTTCCCCTTCTTAGAGGATGCCATTCTTGTAAACAAAACCCACCAGCTCGCTAAGCTACTCGCTTCTTAGGAAGTGGCGCGTCTCTTAAAGATGACATAGGCCTGCTGTCGCGTTTATACAATAATCTCGCGAGATCTTCAAGCTGCCTGCTAACGGGGCTAGCAGAGATGTTAGCCCGGGGTCCGGTTTGTTGTCTCGCCTCCTTCTCCTGAATTCTGCCGCAAAGAATCGATATCATTTAAAAACCCGCATCCGAGAGGCGGTGTAAGAGACAACGATGTAGTCGTTTGCGTTTTGTTTTTTATTACTCTGATTTATTGCGTGTGTGTGAGTGTGTTTTTATGTTTGGCATTATTTTTTTTTTGTTTTCATCGCCGCACCCATAGATGTGAAACCCACCGTATTCATTTAGCTAGCTAACGTTCGCAAGGAACCACCGTAATTTTAATAACAGAACAGCTACGAGAGCGCTTTTCTAAGAGCCTGAAAAGAAATCATATTTGTAGTTGTTTTTTTTTAGCTAATGCTGACTGGCAGCTCCATTCATACCACATCTTCATCCGCCTGTAGCCTTGTGAACGTACGATAGTCATCATGACAGGTGAGAAGATACGCACCATGCGAAAGGATCACAACAAACCCAACAAAAATGACGAGATAATGGACGCGTACGACGAGACTTCCAACGGGACTATCCCTAACGGTACCAGTAACCTTTTCAAGTCCAACAGAGCTTTTCAGAAATCAGTCAAAACCTCGGTACAGCAGCAGCTCAATGCCAACAACATCAATGGGAATTCATCAATTGGCACTATTGTTAATGATAACAACAAGAACCCAATCATCTTGACAAGTGAAGACTTGGAGTTCCCTGTTCATGAATGCGTGTTCAAAGGAGATGTGCGTAAGCTTTCCTCTCTCATCAGGACCCACAGCATCTCTCAGAAAGATGTGCATGGTAAGCCTTGTGTTATTTTTGTGAAGAACTCTTTCAGTTACTTAACCAGTGCTTCTGGTTGCAGTTGTTTGATGCAGTAACTGTTATTTCTTTAATGTGTTTGTCCTTCCAGGAAACACACCTCTTCATCTGGCTGTGATGCTGGGCCACAAAGGTAAAGCGGAACAATGGCATAATAAAACAACTTGAACTTCTGTTTATTATTATTATTATCATTATTATTGTCTTGCAAGGATTTCAAAATTAACAGAACCGTTTTCAAAAAACTAATCATCCACTATGAGCCTAAGCCCAGGAAATTAGACTAAATCTGCCACGATTCATGGCCTTGTTCTTTGGGAGCAATTTGGGGTTCAGTATCTTGCCCAAGGGCACTTAAGCATGTGGACTGGTGGAGCTGGGAATCGAAACACTGACCTTCTGATTTCCCCTCTTTCCCAAAGGGGTCACCAGAACAGATGAATCCACATATGTGATTAGTGTAGACTTTTTTTGATGTCGAACACCCTTTCTGATGCATAACAAAACAAAAGTCCATTGGGCTTTTACACCCAAGCCTACAAGCCTCATCGGGCCAGAGCTTATCCCCGGTTTCTGTAGCGTGAAATGACTTAGGAGTTAGACTCTTTCTGGATGGGACGCTAGTCCATCGCAGGTTACCTTCCCAGTATTTTACTGGTACCCATTTTTTACTGCTGGGTGGACAGAGGCACACTTACATTTGGGACCTTGCCTAAGGGTCTTGGCACGGTGGGGGTGTGACCGGGATTCAAACTCATGTCCTCTCAATCATGAGCCCGGCACCTTAACCATTACACCTCGTCCCCGTGTTTCTGATTCATCACTCCCATTTATTTGGGTTTGGAATGGTCACTAAGGGTACACTGGCTTGTGTCTACTCCCAGTTGGAGACCTTTTGCATGTGAGGTGAATGTTTAAAACGCTACACCAGGAAATCCACTACCAGGATGGAGGTAGGGACTGTCAGTAGCTGCTGCCACTTTAATGTACTTTTGTCTTTCACCTATTCACACACCATTGTTGGCGGAGCTGCCATTCTAGGTGATCACCTTCCATTGGGAGCAACTTGGGATTTTGTGTCTTGCCCAAGAACACTATGTTATGTCAAAGGACTGGTGATCGTGGTGCCAACTGTGCAATTAGTGGGCAACCTGCTTGAACACCTGAGTCACAGCTTCCCATATCCACATTACTATATAACACTCTGGCATAATGCCTGCTTGGCAGGTAGTTTAGCACACCACATCAAATAAAGATGGAGCAGCTGCCTCATCTTAATCCATATGTAGCCAGCTGCTTCACAGTTTGACGTTATTTCCTCTTTAGAGGTGATTCTGCTGACTATAGCTACAGTGGTCCTGGTACTAGTAAACATGTTCTTTTGCTAAATACAAGAGCAATCTCAAGGGTCTTCATGCTTACCAGACTTCTCAGTAACTGAAGACCAAGTATATTACTTGACTTTATATGACGCTATTTCTGTGACCTTAAAAAATGTTAGTATTAGCTGTTCTGTGTGGCTAATGTGGCTAACATTACCATATGTTTGCTTCACTCTTAATCTCTCCGCTCCCATATACTGTATGTTTATAGAAATGAGTATCATGTAAAGCTGTTTTCATTTATATATGTTTTTGTTTTAGTTGTTAATGTCACAAACAGTGATACAAATGCAGCCCATTACAGCTCGAAAGCAGCAAATCAGATGCTGCTTTCAAGACACTATTTGACCCGCTGCTCTGAACTGTTAAAATCTTGACATTATAATAAACAAAATCACCATTCACATAAGTTAAAAACAATAGCTGTGTTGTGATTTTAGCCATTGACAGCTCTTAACGACTGGACCAGTTACCTATGTACTCAAAGTTACCTTCTTTTTATCAGGCAAACTCATCAATAAGAGTAGACTAGGTTTTTAGGGATCCTTAAAGAGATAGGAGCTCAAAAGAAACAAGTACACTGAGTACTGCAGCAATATACAGTAAAAGAAATAAAGTGGTGAACCTATTCTACTAACCCTTCAAAATAATATTATGAGTCTGCAAATGGGAATAATATGAATGCCTTAAGTGTACACAACATTACACTGCACATATTGTACAAAATTAACACTGCAAGAGGTCTTGAGTTAGAATCCCTGACTAGTTCCCATATATGTTAATCTCCCTTAAATGCATGGCTCAAAGGAACCCATGAGATGGCCTAACGCTGCATCAGTTCGTGTAACTTTTAATAATGCAAGCATAATTACTTACAAAGATTCAGCACAAGTGAGAAATGGGAGCCTGGCACAAACAAACAAAAGAGGAAGAAAACAAGGAAGTAACCATACAATGGACCATTGGATTCAGGCTTCTCCCTTAAAATAATATTAGTAAACTAACTTATGAACCAAAACCAAAAACAGAACTGCCACTAACTTCCAACTCAACTCATGATTAATAAATATAAGACTATGAGAAATGATGCCAGCACTGATAAAGGTGAGGAAGAGCAGGGGGGAGAGAGCCATCCCCATGCTCTCCCTTCTCTGGCTTCAGGTGAACCTCCGTGGCCAGTCAGTGCTAGAGATGAATGAGGGGAGCAGGTTAATGAGGATGGTAGATGTGACTACATGTTAAGATGCAGGTAACACGTGGTCTTTCATAAATATTAAAATCTCAGCATTCACTCTATACTTGTAATGACTCTTTGTCCATAACAACAATTTTAATATCTGTGCAGTCATGGTACACAGATAAGACACTAATGTTGATGTAATCAGGTTTGTCTCTGATTGTTTTTTGTTTTTCCTTTTTTTTCTCTCAGAGTGTGCTCTCCTCCTGCTGGCCCATAATGCACCTGTAAAGATAAAGAATGCACAGGGATGGAGTCCTTTAGCAGAAGCTATCAGCTATGGTGACAGACAAATGAGTAAGTTATGCCAACACTGCTCTTAATAACTAAATGCTGACCTGAGTTTTCATATTTGGATGTGTTTATGGCAAACTCTATAAAACACCTGCAATCATACACCCTCACTGTTTTGACATTAGACAGAGCGCTGCCTATCTGAGGTGTTATAGATTTATAATAGCTTTAGACTATTTGTGGGTTAGTCAGTCATTCTGACGATTTGAAAGGTGTTCTGTATGAATGCTCATTGTAGCAGTATCGCTGAATGTCAGCTTGAGTGTTATAGTGTGTTCAAAAAGGATTGTATTTGGTTGAGCTGTCCTGCTTTTTGGAGGGTCTCCATTTGAATTTTAGAATGTATTTTCATGCCAGAAAGGTATATTTTATTCCTTTTCATGTATCAATTAAAACTTCTTCACAGTTGGTGCCTTGTGGGAAATTTTGCTGACATTGTACAGTGTAATGTATTCCCTGCTACCCTCATACAAACTTGGCATTTTAGGTGGATTTTCATCCCATATTTTTTCTGCTGTCATGTGGGAGCAAATCAGTTAGACTGATCATAGATTAACTCTGACCAAGTTGCAGAGAACACACTGGCATTAAATAGAAGTTAGATTATTTCAGTGTTTAATTTTCTTGACTATTAAACTCCATATAATACTGCTGAAAATTTCAAGTTTTTAATGAAATTTCTACTCTAGTACTGTCAGAGGTAATGAAATAAGTGTCAGTGTTGAAAAGACCATTTGTTAGTCTTGTGTTTAACCACAGCGACTGCTCACTGGTCATCCCTGCTAAAACGCTAAGGTGGGGATTTTCTATGAGCACTCACCATCCAGATGGGCTGGAACACAGCCTTAGAAATGGCTTAGTGTTAGCAAACCCCAAGCTTCCAGTCTGTCACTATCCTGCTTAATGATGCTACTGCTTTTAGGTTTGACATCCAGTGAAATGAGTCAAATGACATGTAAAAGGTGCCAGCTAATGCTTTAGGGATGAACTCATTTCTTCTCATACTTGTTGTTGGTTTTGTCTTTAGTTTGTATAATTTGTTGAAGATAAAATCAAATAAGTTGTAAAGTGACTGACTTAAATAATTTATTTCAGTTTTTGTAGTTATGATGAGCTGAAAATTGTTAGTGCTTGCTTTTGACTTGATAGAGGATATAAAAACGAACTATGAGCATTTTTTTCTCTCTCATAGTCTGTGACAAAGGTATTGAGGTCTGGTAGTTTGGAATAATGACCCTTGTCCTCGTTAGTATGCATCTCAGCTCTCAGTGCCTGCTGTGGCAGGCTGGCTTGGGACTGGGACCTAGAGCTTTGCTTTGAAAAGGTCATACCACTCACAAGGGTGAAGGGGCAGCAGAGGGGTAGAGAGGGGGCTGGGTACATTAAAGCCATGCATAGAAAGTCATAATCCATTGACACAGGATATTTAGATTTAAATCTTTGGTTAAATAACAGCCAGTGCACAGCTAGTGTCAGAGAGCAACAAATAGTAATTTTGTTTTCCTAATGCCAAGTGTGTGTTTGTGTGTGTGTTATAGCTTCCCAAAAAACACTGTAGTCTTCATCTTTCACTTGTACACATCTGTACATTGTGTCAGCAGCTTCCTCTCTGGTTGTCTGTGTGTACGATGTGTACGATGACGAGCTGCCTGAGTGCAGTAAGTGCCTTATCAGCACTTCTCTCCTCAGTTACATCCATTCTCAGTTTAATATTTCCCCTGGCTGAAACGACCAGCTTACATCTGAGATATGCTTCCTTTCTTTACTGTGGTTCATCTGGTATCATTGAGGGGCCACTGGTCAGTTTGTGGGAAAGTCATGAACTTCATCTGTCAGTGAGTTACATCAGCAGACCTAATCACTGCTGCTGGTGCTTGTGCTTTAATATGAATTAGTTAAAGTAGAGTAGTGATTCTTTCTTTTGCGGTATGTATAAAGCTATGAAAATCTGAGCATTTAACTGTCTCTCTTTGAAAATCAGTGTGCAGGGATTTTGGTGACAGAGGTCAGGCACGTGGGCTGCTTGTGATACATGCATACAGGAGGGCTCATCTCTCCCTCAGCACAAAAGGTCATCCAAAAATGTTGGAAAGAGAGGGTGACCAATATAAAATATGTGCCACTGATGTCAGTATTCATACATTAGAGGTTTAAAGATTTAATAATGAAATACACTCAGCATCCACTTTTAATATGCACACCTATGCAGTGTAGTGCCATAAAGTCTTTTATGTTGCCCATAATGATAATTTATTGTTGACACTGTCGTTGAGGTGTTACTTGAGTTATATTTTACTTTAATAATAATTGAATCTCCACATTTTTCACAGTGTCAGCAATGGCAAAATGTTACTGAATTAAGATAAACTGTACAGATTTCTCTAATACAGTTGTCATGGAGTGTCTTGGCCAGCACTAGCTGTGTAACAAGTCTATTACAAAGCAAATACATCTGATAAGAATCACTTGAATTTGATCACGCACACAAAGAAATTTTATATTAGGAAAAAATCTCCCTTTTATTTACAAGGATGGGCACCTTTGGAGTCCACACTGCTAGTCTCAGCTCTTTCATTTAAACACCTGATTCCATTTAGCTTTTGGAGACATTTTTATAGCAGAGGTTTCCTTTATTTTTCTAACCTGTGCTTTACTGAGTAATCACTCAGTGTGTTCAATAAGGGCATAACGAGTACTGCTGTTTCCATTGAACAGTCAACTTGTTTTTGGTTATATTTTTGACTAAAATGAAGATTACAATTCGTTTTACAAGTAATGCGTTTAGAAATCCTGGTAATTCCAAACAATTCACCAACTTTTTTCTGGTAGTTGTACCCTATAACTGAAGGTATTCAGCATTTTGCTGTTAGTGAAGTGTGTGGCTGAGTTGATTTACGCTTATTTTCTTTCCACAGTCACAGCAATACTGCGGAAGCTAAAGCAGCAGTCAAGAGAGAGTGTGGAGGACAAGAGGCCAAAATTACTGAAAGCTCTCAGAGAGGTGAGGATCACTGGAGATTTTACTTACAAATACAGCAAACACAAGTTTGCTGTGTGTATGCATGTGTCCGTCATTCTACATCTCTAAACCTTTCGTTCTTTTTATTTAAAAAAAAATTACAAGTATTGATTTGCATAAATAGCTGCTAGCTACCCTCAAGAATACAATATTTACTGCTGAAATGTAGAATTTAAAGTCTTGTATTGTATTTTTCTTTTGACCTTTTGACATATTTGAATGTTTTGTGCAGCTCGGTGATTTTTATCTGGAATTGCATTGGGACTTTCAGAGCTGGGGTGAGTTTTAACTTCCACACAAATGTAAAAGTTGTTCATATTTCCGAATACAGTAAGATTCTCACACACTGTTAATGTCACATGTGATAGTTGGTAAGGCCATCTTGAATTTTTTTGAAAATTGCTAGATTGGTAACCTAACCCAAAAACCTCATTTAATTTGCACATGTATCTCTTTCTACTGTAGCTGCAAAAACAACAGGAAGTCCCTTTGGAATTAATTTAACTCTCATCTGTTCTAGTGCCTTTATTGTCCCGTATGCTGCCATCTGATGCCTGTAAAATCTACAAGCAGGGCATCAATATCAGGTGGGATATAAATATCAGCTTAAGGCTGCACTTATCTAATTCACTATGTGTTCGATAAAGGAAATGGTTGCTATTGAGGTCAAGGACTTCTTTTAGATCTAAGAAGTAGGACGTAGCCATCTTTGTACATGTTCTCTCCTCTCTCTTGATTTAGACTTGACACGACTCTTATAGACTTCACTGATATGAAATGTCAGCGAGGGGATCTTAGCTTCATTTTTAATGGCGATGCTGCACCCTCCCAGTCCTTTGTGGTACTGGACAACGAAGCAAAAGTGTACCAAAGAATACACCACGAGGTAAGTGGGTGGCATAACCAGACCTCTGTTTCACATCATGTCATCAGCTGTCTGAACAGCAAGAACTTTCTCAATACTTTGTCCCAAGGAGTCAGAGATGGAGACAGAAGAGGAGGTGGATATTCTGATGAGCAGTGATGTCTACTCTGCAACTCTGTCTACCAAGTCCATCACTTTCTCTCGTAGTCAGATTGGCTGGCTCTTCAGAGAGGATAAAACAGTAAGGTTTATTTGATTTTATCATTAACATATAAATATGATGGGACAGCTTCAAGATGAAAAAAATGATGCTTAAAGTCTGTAAAATTTTAAGCTTTTGAAGCCAAGTACTAGTAGGAATAATATACACTCATGGACCACTTGTAGATAGACCGTGCTAGTATTAGGTTGGCCACCGGTTGCCTTCAGAACTACCTTAAGTCCTTGTGGCATAGATTCAACAAGGTGCTGGAAACATTCATCAAATATTTTGGTCCATATTGACATGATCCCATTCCCATTCTACCACATTAGATTGAGATCTGATGACTATGACTGTGAAGGCCATTTGAGTACAGTTAACTTATTGTCATATTCAAGTAACCAGTTTGAGATGATTTGAGCTTTGTGACATGGTCCGTTACTCTCCTGGAATCAAAAGATGGGTACACTGTGGTCTTAAAGGGAAGGACATGGTCAGCAACAATATTCTGGTAGGCTGTGGCATTTAAATGGTGCTTACTTGGTACTAGGGGGCCTAAAGTGTGCAAAGAAAATATCCCCCATATCATTACAGCACCACCAGCAGCCTCAACTGTCGATACAAGGCAGGATGGATCTTTCATGTTGTTTACGCTAAATTCTGACCCTACCATCGGAATGCCGCAGCCGAAATTGAGACTTATCAGACCAGGCAGCATTTTTCCATTCTTCTCTTGTCCAATTCTGGTGAGCCCATGTGAGTTGCAGCTTCAGTTTTCTGTTCTTAGCTGACAGGAATTGCACCCGGTGTGGTCTTCTGCTGCATCAAAGTTCGACGTGTTGTGCATTCAGAGATGTTCTTTTGCATACCCTGGTCATAAAGATTGTGTGTTTTTGAGTTACTGCTGCTTTCCTATTAGGTCAAAGAAATTTGCCATTCTCCTCTGACCTCTTGCATCAACAAGGTATTTTCACCCAGAGAACTGTTGCTTACTGAAGATTTTCTATTTTTCAGAATAGAGCTGGGTGATATGGAAAAATTAATATTATGATCATATTTTTTATATCAGTCAATATCGATATAAGTTTTAATATAAATAAAAAATTCTGTCAAGCTTAAAATTTCCACTTTCCTCCTAAGTGAGATGTGAAGATATCATAAGGTAAATTTTGGCTAGAATATCATTTATTGTCTGTCAGAAGTTGAACATGACACACGTACTATAGAACATTTTACAACTACATTTCAAATGGGTATATATACTAAACTAAAATTTTAGTTTTAAGCAGTCAGACGCTTTCAAGATTTACGGGAGACATTAAAGTTGCTTGTCAACTCCAACTAAAATAAAATCTTAATCCTAAAATTCTGAAATCTTAAAACTAAAATTAAAATTCTAAATCTTTCAAGTTTAACAGGCGAACACAAAGCAAAGTCGTTGCTCAGTTCCAAGTAAATAAAGTAGACATTAATCTAAAATAAAATGTTGAATAATTTGCCTCTGAACTGTTTCCTTTTCTTTGCTTTTTAACTATTTGAATCTATACAAACCTACAATGAAAGAGACAAAAACTTTCAGGATATATCCTTAGTACAAATTCAGTCGTCAGTGTCATAGGGCTTCTTTTATTTCATTTGCTTTTCAGATTGCAGCCTTGGTTAGTGCCGTGGACAGTGAGGCTCAGATTCGGTTGAGATGTGCGACTGTCTCTCTGCACTTTGTGTGTAGCGGAGCTGTCTGAGATAACTGCTAACGAAGGTTAATTACTTTAATCAGCTGCTTATATCTGACATTTTCCACCATGGATACTGGCATTGTGATTATTTATTTATTTTAAATAAAGAAGGCTGTTGCATTTGTGTTGCATTTTTGTTTTAAGGCATGAAGCTGGAAAAAGTGGACCTTGTGGTCTGTGGTTGTTTCAGGAGGCCCAGCATCACCTGTTTGGATCTGGGACTGTAAAGTCTTACATTGAGCTCTAAAGGATAGCCCTGCTTCAGACATTAAAATAGATCAGTATTATTACCATCTTTGTAGGAATGTGCTCCTAAGATGTGGTGCGCGTGGCTGCAGAAGCACAAAGATCAGCACGTGTCCTGCTGCCAGCTGCTAGCCTACGCTCCACCTGACAAACATGGCTGTAGCTCCTTCCCAGCCACATGATTGGTTCAAGCGGCACTATTCTCATTATGATTAGCTTTTCGTGTGTCTGTGAAAACATGAATGGCATGAGTTTTATTGACGTTATATCAACCGTTTCTGTCAAGAAAAAGTTTTGTCGTGATAATTATCATTATCATTTTATCGTCCATCCCTATTTCAGGCAATTCTCGGTAAACCCTACAGATGGTCGTGCAGGAAAATCCCAATAGATTAGCAGTTTCTGAAATACTCAGAGCAGCCCTTCTTGTATCAGCAGCCGTGCTACGTTCAAAGTCACTTCAATCACCTTTCTTCCCCATTCCGATGCTCGGTTTCAACTTCAGCAGGTTGTCTTGATGTGCCTAAATAGACTAAGTTGCTGCCATGTGATGTGCTGATTAGATATTTCCTTTAACAGGGCAGTTGAACTCAGCAACTCTACATTGAAAGGCCTGCCATTATCAGTCAGTCAATCAATCAATCAGTCATAACCTCTTCAGAATATCTTGGGCAGCCACATTCAAAGTAGGTTTACTTACTTGGCTCCACATCTCCCTAATAGTTAATGTGAATGAAGGCTGGGGACCTCCTGAAATAGACTATCGTCTTTCTACAGCTGCTTGGAAAAGAAAACTGATTGCTTGCCTTTTAACTGAAGTAGTGATTATTAAACCTGTTTTGTTATGTCCCTTTTTAGAAGTTAAAAAGAAAGCAGTACTCTTTCTCTTTTTTCTTTTCATAAATATTATAAATTCAAGTCAATACCACCTCACAATCCCCACTTGATCACCCACATGTACTGACTCTGTGATCTCCAGCTTGAGAACCACTTCAAAGGCTGTTTTGGGGTTTATTTATTGTTTTATTTTTACCTCCTAGAAGTTTTATTTGAATCTTTCTTGGTATCCTGAAGAGATCGAAGCAATTTAAAGATCAGAGAGAAACAAAATGTACTTTCCCCCTCAGGTTTACCTCATGACCCCTTGAAGGCACCCTGAGCTGCACTTTTTGCCTCTGTACTGCTTGTGCAGCATATTCCAAGTAATCTAGATGTTTTAAATTTTATGTTTTAAGTTTTTTTAATGTTGCTGTTGCATCAGAAGTGTATGTACCTAATTGTTTTTCTTCTGCCTGCTAACAGGGATGTGTGAAGAACACTTTTAGCCTCCTGTAAAGTTAGTACAGTCCCACCTTCAGGATGTGTTGCTTCTTTTTTAGAGGTCTCTGCAATATGAAAATGTTCCTGCAACTCGTGATAAAATACCACCATCTGTTTATTTTCTGTAAAGGAGAGAGTTGGAAACTTCCTGGCTGACTTCTATGCAGTGAACGGCCTGGTGCTGGAGTCAAGGAAACGTCGAGAGCACCTAAGTGAAGAAGACATTTTGAGGAATAAAGCCATCATGGAGAGTTTAAGTAAAGGAGGCAGTATCAGTGAACAGAATTTTGAGGTGAGTAAGAAAGAATTCAGTGTTCAGGCTTTATCTACCAGTGACGAATAGTACTAAGATTTCAATCACCGATTATGAAACTGATGGATGTTTTGCTGCCCTCCAGCCTGTGAGGAGGCAGTCCCTCACAGCCCCAGCCCCCAACACAATTTCTTGGGAAGAGTACATAACTGCGGAGTACGGAAAGTAAGCACCTCATATTTTCTACAATTTCATCAGTTCTCGCCATAATTAGGAATTGATTCAGGGGCAGCTAGAAGAAAAGGTGAATTACTGCTGAGTATGAAATACATCTTTTTGTGTTTGTCTGTCTCTTCGCACCTTCAGGCCACCTCATCTTGGCAGAGAGCTTGTGTGTAAGGAAAGCAAGAAGAACTTCAAAGCTACTGTAGCCATGAGCCAGGATTTCCCTCTAGGCATTGAGTCGTAAGTACATCCCTTCCTCCTTAGATCTATTTGCGAAGCTTTCTGCGCAGATTGAGCCTGGGTGGATACACTTGGGATGCTAGAAAAGGGTAGTGCAGAGATGAAATAAATCAGATCAGATAATTGGGCCGGGTAGACAAAAGGGCTTCAACTGGTTGTGTGGGAGAGCCACTGATCAGAAGATTGTAAAATAAACTGCTCCCCCACCTTCAACAAAATAATGCATTTTTCTGACTTTGAGCTGGGGTTGGTTTGTTTGAAGTAAAAATCTACTTATTTCTCATTCTCTTCCATTCATGCATGTATCTTTGACCTTGCAGCTTCAAGGCATTTATGTTTTGACTGAGTTTACAGGCACTTGTTCGCAGCGTTTTGTTTTTCTTTATGTACTGTGACTTGGGCCAAAAAAATTAGAGCCTGGCCGATAAAGAGGTTTTTTTTTGTTTTATATCTTTTAACTTAATGTTAAGCTTTAAAAGAAATATGGTTAGGAGTTCATGTAAAAAGAGGTTGTTTTTTCACAGCTTTTATGAATAAATAAATAAGACGACGGGCAACCTAGGACAAAACATGAATTCAGGATACTTACAGACAAGGGACAAACAAATAACCAGACAAGACAAAATTGGTGCAAAGTTTTGAAGAGGTGTACATGTATGTGTGATAGATAAGAGGGTGCGCCTTTCTGTTCAGTCTGGGATCAGTGCAATAGAAAGGAGAAGGGGGCTGAAAGGGGGAAAAAAAATATTGTGACGGAAAAGGAAAATAAATTCAAAAGGACACTGGGGAAATATATAATTCAGAAAGATACAGTGAAAAGATGGAATATCTGGGTGTTCACCCCATGTCAGCGGCACTGGTGTGAAGTCAGAAACTTCAACCAGAGGATAGCTCTTCACGGCAAGGTCAACCAGGTCAGCAGTAAAGTTGCTTTGATAAGGAGAGATTCTCCTCTTTCACTATAGTATGTACAATTTTTGAAGTTAAAACCAGTGTTGGAAGAGCTCTGAGTCACGCTCAGGTCTGATCAGAGGGTGTTGACTCCGAGCATGACCTCCTTCAAAACAGCCCCCAGACCCAAAGGAGAGACCCTGTTTATAGTTTGGTCAGCTGTCATGTTAAGTTGAAGTTTGTGTGACCCAGAGGATAAAAGATAACCTAGAGCCCTCTTATGCATCCCATTCTGAGAGGGGGTGCAAAAAAAAAGAAGAGCGGAAAAAACAAAAGCAATAAACAAAGAATAAAAATTTAAAAAGAAAGAAGGAAATGAGGGATGTAAGTCAGGTATATGTATTATCACAGTACCTAATATTGATTCAATAATACAGTGAATACAAATAATAATTAATAGTATAATTATTATTATTACCATTCTTAATGAAGATATTCATTGACTGTTGTTTGCTTAAATGTATCTGCATGTAAGTCTTTGCTCTTTACTGTGTTTACAGTTGTGAAGAAGAAAGTACACCCTCTTTCAGTTCTAAGGTTTTATAACATCAAATGATCATCAACACATAGTATATTACCTCTTGTCATTATTTATTTAACAGGAACTAAACCAAAATGCAGAAGCATTGTGCCAAAAATCAAGTACACCCTTACTCCTTTTATAGGAGTTAAGAGGTTAAGTAGCAGCCAGGAGCTGCTAATCAAATGCATTTGATTAATTGATCATCAGCCAGTGTGACCACCTCTATAAAAGCAGAGGTTTTGGCATTTTACTGGTTTGGAGCATTCAGGTGCGTTTAGACAATGCCACAATCTTATCAGGAGTGAAAAAACTGCCAAAAAAAAACCAAGAGCTACATCTCAGACTCTAAAGGCCTTAGGCCTTAGTTAAATGTTAAAGTTTATGACAGTACAATTAGAAAAAGACTGAACGAGTATGGCTTGATTTGAAGCATTGCCAGGAGAGAACCTCTGCTTTTTTCGAAAGAACATGGCAGTACAGCTTAGACTTGCAAAGTTGCCACTGAACAAACCTCAGTAACAGTATTCTTTGGATAGACAAGACCAAAGTGGAGATGTTTGGCCATAATGCACTGCAATAATGCCATATTGCACTACTATGACTGTAGCCATATTTTTTTTTACCTCAATACAAAACATAAATAATAAGTAGCCCCCTTATTTGATTATTTAATGTTATGAGTTTGCTTTTTGCCAAGAGCCTGAAATGGATTCGCCAAAATATGAATGGATAAATGATGAATTACAACACCTTTTCAATCACAATTTTTTAATCAGTGTTTTATTGTATCATAATTCTTAAAATGTTTTCTAAAACTAAATGAACTCATCCTTTCAGTGCATTTTAAAGGATGGAAGCAGTTTTTTGGAGGGGTATTTTTCTTTGGATGGCTAAGTCTGTCCATCTAAAGGTTTCAGCTCCACCCTTGTGGCCACAAGTTGTCTTTTGGCGACACATGATCATGTATGAAAGAGTTTATGTAGAACAAATAAAAAGGATCCAAGAACTCTTTCATGTTAATCTGATTAGGCAGTGGGATTCAGGCAGGATGTGGTTAAGTTTTTGCCTATAATGGATTACAGGCAATGCTGTTAAATATTACTGGAACTAAAGGATGGTAAATAGTTTTATCTTGTCTACTGAATTAACCTTAATGGAGCCAGCAAAAAAAACCTCTCTTTATCAATGCTAATGGGTTTTTAATGTAATTTCTTTCTTTGAATTTCGTGCTTTGCAGTGTTTAAATATGCTATACTTGCAACTCCGATCATGTTCAGATTAATGTCATAATCCCCAAAAAAGAGACCAGTGCTGTAGCTGTAGAAATATAATTATATTTGCATAGAACTTTTTAACACTCAAGCCTTGGTGCTGAGAGTTTTCGGTCTCCCACTCCTCTTAGTTTTCACTTGAATCAATTTTGTTGAGTGTCGTTCATAGGCGAGGTAGAGTTACATAGAATTTATTTGCTCTAATAGAAATCAGTCTGTCTATCCCCAAAGAACCACTGTTAAAATGAAAGCATTCATCTGGTTCCTCACCTATGGGTCAAACTGTTTCCTTTCCAATCAAAACAACCCTTTAGAGCAAGGCTGATACTGATGAAAAATCCAAAATGCCAACAGTGGATTAGAGGTATTCATAATTTCCTGTGAATTCTTCATGCATGTGCGGTTTGTCCTGAAAGGTCAAATAAAGTTAGAGTGTGATGTGCACATGATTTCAGCAGAGGGATAACACAGTGATGAGTACTTAATTTAAATGTTATTAATCAATGCAAATTCAGCAGAGGTGGCAAAAGTGCACATGTTCTTTACTCAAGTAGACGTATAGATACTTGTTTGGCAGAGCAGTGGCAAAAGCTGAAGTACTGATTCAACTTCTTTACTAAAGGAAAAGTGAAAAAGTAGAGTGCCCCAAATGTACTCAAAGTAAAAAAGTAAAAACTAACTCTTTCAAGGACATTTCTACCAGAACCTCATGTCATATTAAAATAATATTAATATGAAGGAACAGGAACTGTACTTCAACTACTGTTAGTCATTATAATGAATTTAGTCAGCTTGAACAAGTTTTATGTAGAATACAAGCAGAGGAAAACAAATCAAGTAAAAAAAAGTAGCTTTTTGCTGTTTCCTACATTATAGATGGGTGAGCTTGCCTCCGAAACGAAACTGAAAAATGAGTATAGTGTTATTTAAGATGTTTTTTTTATCGTCATCTCCATTTTTACGTCAGTCGTACACGATAGGCACCAGTGATGGAAACACTTATGTCTTATTTTTCCCTCCCTTTAGATTCAAATCTGTTTGGTGTCAGGAAGACATGCAGTGACACAAAATATTCAATAATTACCCTCAAATACATTAAACCTAAAGTAGCAAGCCTGTCTGGAAAATGTAAGGAGTAGGAAGTTGAGATATTTGTGTTAAAACATAGGAAGGAAAAGTAAAAGAGCTGTCAGAAAAATAATTTGTCAAGCAGAGTACTGATTGCTTAAGTAGAGTAATGTGTTTGTGCTTTATGTCCCACCTTTGAAATTCTGTGAATAAATATTTAAAAAAATGCTAATCCTAAGTAGAAATTTCAGGAAAGAAGATCTTTATTCCTTTAATATTACATGTTAATGTTAAAGGATATGCTCTCAATTTTTCAGTTGTTATTCCTCTTCATACTTTATTTAAGCCATGGGGACACAATTTACAGTTGAGCCTGTGTTTAAATGTGATCAAAAGTTCATCTTAAGCTAATATGAGGCAGCACCAGATTTATTTGACAAACCAAGTGAGTGTCTCCCTTTTTAAATTGAAATTTCCTCTTCCTTACAGCACAAATAAGGAGGGAAATGCATGAGGAATTATTACAGCAAGCAAAGCCATTTCTGGCCTTTC
Source organism: Etroplus canarensis (assembly GCA_015106775.1). NCBI lineage: Eukaryota > Metazoa > Chordata > Actinopteri > Cichliformes > Cichlidae > Etroplus > Etroplus canarensis. The sequence goes on along the minus strand of VUQH01070636.1, from coordinate 33,767 downwards.
TTGTAGAATCTAGCTGTTCATTTAAATTCAAATGTGAATCTATCCTTTACGAATTAAAAATTAAGAGTATATTTTTGTTTAAGATCAAGTGAGAAAGGGGCTAAAGCCTGTACCAGAATCTCAAATTGCAGCTACTCTTGTTTTTCCTGTGATTTTTTTTTAGGTTCTTAAGGTTGCTTGTAGCTGACAGGAAATGCTGCAAAAGCCTGTTAAAGCAGCTACTGACTGACTTTCCTCTGCCCCCAGGTTGCTAAATGTGTTGGAGGTCATAGCCCCGTTCAAGCACTTCAACAAGCTCAGAGAGTTTGTCCAGATGAAACTTCCCCCTGGTTTTCCCGTCAAACTTGGTACGTGAGCTGACCTATCATTGTGTTCCTGTGCATAGGCGAGTTTCAGGAGCATGGCCACCAAGTAACTTGCTTTCTTCCTTTTTGTTTTCCTGCTTCACAGACATCCCAGTCTTCCCCACAATCACAGCAACTGTCACCTTTCAGGAATTCCGTTACAGTGATTTCGAAGAGTCCATTTTCTTCATCCCCACTGATTACAAAGAAGACCCCAGCCGCTTCCCAGACCTCTGATCTGTAAAACAGGAAATGATCAGCAAGTTTGGGAGGGTGGAGGCAAAAAGGAAAAGGAGTATTTTGTTATTTTATTCTGTATTTATTAGCCGTTAAATGGAAGGGATGGTATTGAAAATTTATTGTTCCGTTTGCTGATAGATCCAAAGCAAATCAATGCAAACAGATGTTACAGAGCGTCACCTCACATATAGATATATTGGCAGGCGTTTTTGTGAAATAGATGATAGCTTTCAGTGTACTTGCTGTTCAATTGAGCAGTTAAATCCACTGCTCTGTGCTGCTCTTCTCTACTCTGAAAGCTGTCAGACGACACAGCCTAGATTCTTCATCGTCACTATTTTAATATTACCCTCATCTTCAAGGACTGAGAGTTGACTTCTCATTCTTGAAACTGCACTGGCACCCTCATCTGTAAATAAGTCATATCTGTACTTCACGACAAAAAGAATAGCATATATAGCTATATCCTCAAACTGTGCTTAATATTCATTTATATATTATGTATTCTATATAGAGAGAGATGAACTCAGATGAGTAACACTGTGTAGCAATACATTTCCAGTACTTACGAATGTTTTTAACCAGCTGGGATAAGGTTTAGCGTAAAAAACACATTGTTACAGTTCGATATCCAAGCCTTTTCCCCTGTGCGGGGACGCAGTCTCCTGCATTTTCAGGTTAGCTCATGTTACCTCTCGACTGTCTCCATGTTTGTCGTGATTGTATGACTTCTGTGCTCAGTGTGAGTGAGTAATTGTACTGTGTTGAGGATTGTTTTATGTACGTTTGTGCGTGGGAGAACCCAGGTGGGTGGGATATCAGGTAAACTGTTCTTAGTTTAACACTGCACTGATGATAAGTATATTTAAGGCATGCTATGGCTGTGTTGGCCTCCTGGATCACATTAAGATATCTACCTGCAGACTTGCTGGTACTTAAATTAAGGAGAAACTGAAAAGTAGAACACTGACATTTAGAAAACCTTTTAGTGCTTATAAATTCTCTCCTTGATGGTAGTCTGCGTAAAATTTTTTTTATATATATGTATACATATATAAATGCAAGTAGAGGGAAGTTGTCTCTGGCTTCAGCTAATATGTACTGCAACCATACCTACTTCACTTCCCTTTAAATAAAGCACCAGCATCATGTTTCAACAAGCTTTGCGTGTCTGTGTAATAACTTTATTCTACGAGGCTTCCAGAGAAGGGTGGACAAAGATTTTGAGATACAGGGGTATATTTGGGTGTATATCCATCTATTTTCATAACTGCTTATCATCAGAGGAATAGCTCAGGTTGAGCTGTTTTGAGATAATCTTCAACATCCCCTTTACTTTAAGTTTGCCAGACGAGGGTAAGAAGACCACAGAGAAGATTCATGGATACAGTGAAGGAGGACATACATAATGTTTGTGAGAAAGAAGAGGATGCAAGGGATCGGGTAAGATGGAGGCAATTGATCTGCTGTGGTGGCTCCCAAATGAAGCAAGTGTTGCCCAGAATAGTTGGGTATATAAGGCCAGATCTGGCAATGATAGAAAGCAGTAGTTCTCAGAAGCAAAACTAGATAATGTGGCTAAGAAGGTAGAGCTGGTTCACTTAACATCTGTGGTTTCATCCCCAGATACTAAACATCAAAAAACTGCACATTGGTGTGTGTTTTAACACTTTCAGTTGTCAATATGACTAGAATACTACATAAAATGCAGTTTCTCAGTATAAATTGATTTTTATGTCTGGTTTAATGCAGGAACTAAAATTGTCTTACTGAGCTGTAAAACGTTTTAATTTTCTTCTATTAGAAAAATATTTAAATGGGTATAACTTCCTAAAACCTGGGTATATCTTCAGTCTGCTGTAAGATTAGGAAAAGCCTAATTTTGTAAATATTTGAGGACCTAAAAGATGTCCTATCTGATGTCTGAGGTTAGCATTGGGCAATATACATTTCTCCATAACACTTAATCAAGTTCTTTAGTGTCCCTGTAGTGTAGTGGTTTACCCATTTGCCTTACAAGCTAAAGGTCCCTGGTTCAATTCTAGGGGGGGACACAAGCTCCCCTGCACCATGGGGGGTTGCATCAGGAAGGGCATCCACTGTAAAACCTCTGCCAAATTACCAATGTGGATTAATCCACTGTGATGACTCCTTGGAGAGAATAAAATGGTGCAGCTAAAGGTACATTCATTTATCTATATCTTCTTTAGCATCTTCAAACGTATTCACCTTCATACTACATCATGGCAACACTGGCTCTATGATATTGACATCAACATAACTGAACCTGTAGCTGTCTGTAATTGTTTTATTTAACCAATTCTTAGATGATTTTCAAATCTGTATCACCAGCCTCAAACTGGGGTTAAAGAATTTATAGTCTTGGCTCCTTAAATAGGCTTTAATATATAAAAGAAATCCTTGATAAAACAGTCACTCTCAGATAACAAGAAGCAAAACGCAGTAACTTTGCACTTTGGTGCAGACAGAGGCCTGTGCGTTACACCACACCACAAAACAAAAAGGTTCAATATGTGAAGACAAAAACTCAAGAAAAAGCAAAGTAAGCCTACTTCCAGTTGTAATCTACTACATCTGTAGCAGCAACAAGCAAAAGAACACTTACAGTAATGTGACAAATCAAGAGAAATGTCAGGACAGACTATTCAGATTTATAAACTTGCAAAAGAGTAGACTGCTCTCCTGTGACATAAACCAATACATTTCAAACAATTCACATTTTAGATTCAGCCCAATGGGGGAAAAGCATTTTTCACAAACATGGAGAGTTAACATGGGACAAAACAGGACGGACGGGTCAGTCGCTGACATCCATGTCCTCTTCATGGTGATCATCAGCTCCATTAACTTTGGCCTGCTTTACAAGGCGCACTGTGCCGTTACCCTCCACCGACTGAGGAGACAAAGCAGAGTCATCCGACTCCTTCCTCTCCTCTCGCTCCTTCTCACTGTCATAGCCTTGCTCTTCTTCATCATAATCTCTAGTGATCTGTGAAAGAAAGCCAACGGACGTGACATTTTAAAGATACAAACTCCCTCAGTCTGGCTAACTTTAGAGCAGCAATGCTTCACAGTATCTAAAAATAAAGGCTGTTAAAAAAAACAATATACCAACCTTAATATCTTTCTCTCCATCTGATTTACGATCACGCTCACGTTCTTTGTCTTTACTTTTTTTTTTCTTGCTGCTGGATCGCTCTCGCTCATCACGACTGCGCTCTTTATCACTCCTGCGATCCCTGTCCCTCTCCTTATCCCTCTTCTTTTCCTTTTTGTGTCTGCACAGGATGGAGAACAAAAAGTGCAAAAAACATTAATGAAGGGATATTTGTTTCGTTTTCTTTTAAAATTAGTTCAACAGAAACTTAAAATACATGTTCAGTTCAACCGGCTGGTATTAAACACATTGAACAACCTTCGAGGAGAGGGGGACGGAGAGCTTCTCCTTTTAGGAGACTTCTTGGGAGAACGACTGATGCTGCGGCTTTTCCTACGTCTCCTGTGGAGCAAAATACAAAAAAACCCAAAGAGGATCAGATGGCTGCAGGGTTTGTACATACACTAGATGTCAGCAGGTGTTAAAATGGAAATGACCAATTTCCTCAAAACAAAAGGCCTTGAATTTAATGAGAAGCTGCCTTCATTTTTGTTTGTCCATTAAAGTCAGTAACTTTGTTTCTGAAATGTTTCTGGTTGCTACAGCAGCTAAGGAGTATGCCATCATTACAGAAATACAATATTTAACACAGCAGATGTGACCCCTTTTGTTCATGAAAGACAATATATCCCAGATTACAGCTAATGCCTTAGTGAGATAACGCTAATGGGAACCCATTATGAAGGCTGATTTGTGTGGCAATTTTGGTAAATTTTTTAATGTGAATTTCAAAATTTAGTTGGTACAGGTTAAAAGCCCTGTAAAAGGACCTTCCAATTCTGCAAAGTAATGAGCCAGACAAGTCCTGGATCCAGATCAGATCTAGATGAATTCTTGATAGGATCTGATGTGAGATTATATATTATATATAGTTATATTATAACACATACAAAAGGTCTGAATTTGCATAAATAATACTGCACAGTTGTAATCGAGGTTAGATAAACTTGGAAAAAACCTACAATAATAATTTCCACCATGATTACTGCTCATTACTCTTAGTGCATTAAAAGCTGGAAAAAATGTGGACTTAAGCTTTGCTCACTTCTTTGCACCTCTATATTTGCCTTGACACTACTGTACAATCAGTGGTTCATGAGATAAAGCACACATTTGTACTCCATGTCAAAGTCTGGGTCAGATGGATCAGATCCAGGTCAACTTGAGAAACATGCTGATGTGCTGTAGAGGTCTGAGTTTCCCTCATGATTACTGTCCATTACTCTCACTGCATTAAAACCTGTAAAAACAAAATGAACTCTGGGGGAAAATCCTAATTTACTTCTAGATCAGATCCTGATTCTCTATTTATTTTGCCAATTTGAACACCCGTACTATCCAGAAGTACCATTCGTATTCAGGCCAGAGAGCCGCATCTGAATAGCAACCTACTAGTCCTCTGAGGGTACATACCTACCAAGATCGGTGAAGCTTCTCAAAATCTGTAATGAGTTATTGTGATAACATTGCAAATCTGTACGACAGACACAGTGGTGGCATGGCCAGGTCAAACCCATTATATCACCTGACTTTAGGCTTTGATATTTAATTATCCATTCTAAGTTTCACTGTCCTCACTTAATTGCCTACTTAGATCAGTATAGATATCAAACAGAATTTAACTTTTTTGGAATTTTCAAAAGTACTGATTTAAAACTGATTTATTATTTATCATTTGAAGTCCTGAGCTGTACTCACCGGCTCACACTGCATGACCTCCTCGCTGTGCTGTAGCTTTTGGGCGGTGTTTTTGATCGCCTTCTCCCAACATCCTCTTTCTTTCGCTCTCTGTCAATAAGAAATATTTAGATCTCAGTTTCTGAGCTGCTGACTTAAGAGCGCAGACTAAAGGTCAAGTTTTTACACAGTTAATCCACCTGGATCTGCTTCGTGATCTCCTGCTTCTGTCTCTGGAGTGGGTGCGTCTCCTGCGCGGGCTTTTGGAGCGCCTCCTGCTTCTCGAGCTTGATCTGCGCCTTGACCTGCTCCTGGTTCGCCTGTAACCAGACATTCACAACATTTAACTCTGTTGTTTGCATAAGAGAAGTCTCTCTATCTCAGCTTTGCAGATAACTGTAGCAAATTACCTGTGTTTTGAACGTGATCTGGACCTTCTTCTTCTGGACCTTGACCTGGTCCGAGAGCGCTTCTTTTTCCCCTCTTTATCTGCACCACAGGAAAACAAAAAACACTTCATGTTTCAAGGCACCATATTACATGCTTAACAAGCAAAACCAAACCTGTTACAAACAAAAAAACCTGCCAGGGAAAACAACTGGGGAACTTCGGATGACTTAATCATGAGTGTTTATAATGAATCTGCAATGCGGAGAAACCAGGGGCTGTTTTAGACTGCAAAGCCAACATCCTAGCAACAAAGTCCTCTGATCTTTTGTACACTCACGTCCAGGTTCAATAGCAGCAGAAATGAGCGACTGGGCCTCTCTGACTCTCTTCATTGCCTCTTCGATTTCTTTATTAGCTGCGTCAGCCTTCAGCGCAGGATTCAGGTTTAAGCCAGCCGCCAAGGGATTCAGTCTGAACAGATAAATATTAATTAGTTGACTCATTATTTCAAAACAGCAAACAACTATTTCTTTCCCCTGTGCCTTAGTTGTTTTACTGTTCCCAGTGATGCAACTGAGGCACAGTGTCGAGAACAGCTACTCTAAAGGAACTTACTTTGGATCAGTCATGAACTTCAGCAGTTGATCAGCAGCCTTTATAGAGATAGATCAAGACAGTGAGATTTCAATATTCAACAATGCAAAATTTAGACAACATTAACTTTGCTCACAGTCATTTAACTTCTCACCTGGGGATTCATACTGGCTCCTGGGAATCCAAATGCTGCCATTGCATCCATGTTGGGACCACCAAAGGGGTTTGCTGCAAGCTGGAATACACAAATTTATGTTAGGCCCAAAGTACAATATCCAGATACTGACATCTTACAAGTTTTACTGCAATTAAATTGGTGTTAGTGCCATTATTTCCCCATGTGACACCAAGAGTCACTTTATGTGCAGCTGATTAATTTCTCTCATTTTCAAATGGCCAGTGAGCACCAGCATATAAGGACTGGCTGTAAATTACCTGATGAAGATGTATGACTACAATGAACAATTAAGACTTTAAACTGGGAAATTCCAGAGCTGAAAGAGTGACTGACTGACGTGCAAGTGGGTGAAGGAAATTTTAAATAGGATACTGCTTGGTCGTGACTTAGCAAAGGACCTGTACCTTGGCCACATGACTTATTGGTGATCATTGGTCTTATGTCCCATAGCTGTATGGGATGTTATGCACATCTCAGTGCATGGGTACATACCATCCAGTTATTGTTTTTCCATCATCCTTATTTAACCTGCTCTCTCCTTTCTGACTATAAAGTCAGAAGGGGGGAGGGTTAGTCTCTCTGTGAGTCATATTTTAATGCTGTCCTATTCCCTGATTCTGTAGGCCAACCGCTCATCATCTTTACAACCATAATTAAAAATAACAAGTTACTTTTTGTCATGTCAGAGGGAACATAGGTGTATTGTGTTTCTTTTTCTAACTCTTGGTATGTCATGCACTAGCCAATACAGTAAATTTTCCCACAGTCAGACAATCTGTACTAAATATTGAAGTCTTACAGGTGGATTGGGGATGGGATTAGGTGTTGGAAGGAGGCCTCCTCCTGGCAGAATTCCTGCAACAGCATTTGCTGGCGCCAACAGTGACAAAGCTTTAGCCTCATCTGGAATAGATCCTATAGGAATACAAAAAGGCATCAGGAAGGAAGAACATTTTCACACAATTACAGAGAAGACATTTTGGAAAAAAGTGTTGACACTGCATTTCTTCATATGTTTACCTCATACTCAAGAGAAGAGTTCCCTTAATTCAACATAATCATTGCAGTGACTTAACTATTGCTGGAATAAATCAAACTACTCCAATGAACACTGCCAAGAATATATCACCTGAATGTGTTTTTTAAGTCATGAACCAAACGTTAGCAAGCACAGCTGCTTCTCCAGTTCGGTGTGCCCTCAATTTTCATTTAGACGTTTACTGAAACAAGCGATTCACGTTGCCGGCTTCGCTACTAAAAGCACACAGAGAAAAATTGAGATACACACAACAGAGAGAATTTTAGGGATTTGGCAAGAACACTATACAAACCATCAGCGTCTACTTACCAAAAACACATTTCAGAAAATGAAGTCGTTTATATGCTAAATGGCAATAACAAATTGAGGATCTGCCAGCATCATTATCTAAGTATCCTTACCTGTCACTGCATCAATTAACCAAATCTGGATAGAGGACGGTGGGTTTTAAAATGTATCATCAATATTTGAAAAATACCTCAAATTCTATCTGTCAAACGGCTCATATTAGCAAATACCTCATAATCATCTCACACTTTATCATTCACAAAAACACATGACCTAAATACGGACACATAACAGTGACAACATTTAAATACGAGAGCACACTGGAGAGAGAAAATGCTGCAGGAGACAAAACGGTTGGGTGGTATTTTCAGCAGGGCCTGGTATACAGGACTGGCTGAGCCAGGAAAAAGAACTGTAAAACACAACAACAAAAAGAAAACCACTGTTAAAGAGAATATTGGACCAACATTACGTCATGTCGGTCAGCTAGCTTAGACAATTTATATAGATGGAGTTTTATTTCATCACTCTGACTAGTTTTCCCCTTGTCAATTCTGATATCACCTCCTACTAAGAAAGTATGAATTTTTTGCAGTTATTCTGTGCCACGTAGGCTGCCTTGGCATTGGTGTGTTTGCACAAATACAAAACCCAGACCCATGACATATAGCATCATGCCACCAGACCCAAATAACTGATGTCATTTCAAAGTTTTTTAAACCACTTGAAGAAAGGAGAAGGCTGGGAATATTCTTGGTTACTGTCAACAAATCCAATGAACACCAACTAACTGTTTGATTTCTATACCTTGGCTGTCTCAAACATTATCCCATTTGTGAGAACTAATGGTCAAAAATACATCACATAAAAAGTGATTTCCTTAAAAAAAACAAAGAAAAGCCCCTCAATACCGCAGTTTTTAGCAGCAGTTACTCAAACAAGAATGGATTGGTTAGAGATAATTTTCAGTATGTGTCTAATATACAGTTGTGTACAATATGATAGTGAGTATTTACAAGACCAGGATGGTGCCTGTGGTACCGACTCAAAATGAATTGTATCAGCAGCATTTATTCTAATGCACAAACAAGCATTTAATAGTTTGTTGACTTCAGTGCTCTCTCTGTTTTCATGGGATTTCTTGACAATAAAAAGTGATGAATACAGCCAGCCGTATCTATGAAGGAGCAATTTCTTAGCCATAAAATGAATGTCCAAGCAGCCCTCAAAAGTGTTGTTAAATAGTGCAGAATATGCACTGTTTCTGGTTATGCCCTAGATATCTGAACTTTATACTCGAAACCACGAAGGAAAGACAATTTAGACAGAAGGAAAGAGAAAGATAAGGCAGAGAAAGAAAAGAGGACACAAACAGAGCGTGGTGGGGCTTGAATGCTTGCTGGCCTTTGCAAATGTCTACAATTCCCTGTTGGCAGGCAGAGGACCACTTTCAGCCATCAACGAGGGGGCTGCTTTTGCCTTCTTCACTACAAAAATTACACACACACATACACATACATACACACACACACAAATAACAGAGAGAAGTTTAACAGAGGGTAGTCCAATATAGGGTGAGAATAAAATGCATTTGGTTAAGTGTCTTAACAACGTGACTTCTGAACTTAGATGTGTCTGCGGCGCCCACAGCTGTTCAAGTACTAGTGTGTAAAGCAGATGTTGGTGTTCTGCGCTTTCTAAATGCGGAGCACGCCTGTTTTAGGCAGAAGCAAACAGCGTGATATGCATTTTCCCAAACACATTCACTCCACATAAAGATTTGTTTAGGAGTTGTTGTGCCAAAACAGATATGCAGCGCACTCAAACGGGTCACTACAAGTTTGTTGACAGAAGTCTGCTTTAAACACACAAGCAATGGGAGGAGAATGGTATTGCTAAAATTATCTTAAAAAGCTCACATAAACAAGCCAGGGTGAGTTCACTCCTTTTTACCCACTTGCACTGACACAATTCAAGAGTTACACCTGTCAATCAGCAATGAGCTCTTGTATGTAAATAATGAGACAAACCTTCAGCAAATGGGACCACGATTAATGCTCTGTCAACAAACACGGTGTTAGTCAGATGCTGAGACACTCCAACAGACTCTGGCTCCTGGAACTTCACAAAGCACACCCGCGATGTCACTGGCATCGGAGAATCACTGTAGAGGATGTAAAGAATACAACATGAAATTAGGCAAAGTAGCAATAAAAAATCATCTAAACACTGCATCTTTTTCATGCTGTTTTTACAACCTTATGTGATCCAATTGCACCCACACACTTTGTTATGCACTGAAATGTGGATGTGGTCACAGAGTATATTTAAGTCAGGTTTACAACACCAACTCTAAACTGAAGTCCAAATAATACAACTTTTCTTCTCCCAAATGTGCTCTTAAAAAGAAAGGATCAATGCCTATTATTTGTGTTTTCAAATATAAATTGTTTAAGTGGCACAAGAAATAAGAGAGGCCAAGAGAGTGCAGGTGGGTGGAGACAAGTTTCAGGGTTGATTTGTGACTGAAAGATAGCTGCAAGAGTGAAAGGAAAGGTTTACAAGATTTCAGCCAGACCTGCTATTATGTGTGGTTTGGAGATGATGGCACTGACACAAAGACAGGAAGTGGAGCTAGGTGGGAGAGTTGAAGACATTGGCATTTTTGTTGGGAATGACCAGGATGGACAGGATTAGAAATGAGTACAGCAGCTAAAAGAAGAAGCGGCTGAGGCTCAGGTAGTAGGCTGAGTTGTCCAACGGTTCAAAAGTGTCTTTGGGCAAGACACTCCTGATGGCAGGTGAGCACCTTGCATAGCAGCTCTTCTGTCACTGGTGTTTGAGTGTGTGTGTTAAGGGGTGAAAAAGAAACACTTTGTAAAGTTCTTTGTGGAACTTAACCAAGGTTAAAATGCCCTGCATGGAAGTGCAGAACTTTCCATCAACCATTTACCATCAACATTTACTAAACCCAAACTATGAAGTTAAAGTGTTGTTGAGCAAAACATTATCGGTACTATCATACATTTCTTCTTCTTCTGGCTGCTCCCTTTAGGGGTCGCCACAGTGGATTGTCTGCCTCCATCTCATCCATGAACCTTTTCTGTGGTCCTTCTCTCTTCCTCCTGTCTGGCAGCTCCATCTTCAACATAATTCACCCAATGTATCCACTATCCCTCCTCTGCACATGTCCAAACCATCTCAACCTTGCCTCTTTTATTTGTGTCCAAACCACTCAAGCTATCCCTCTGATGTACTTGCACTTACTCTCAAAAAGTTAAGGATATTTGGATTTTGGGCGAAATTTATGGAAAATTTAAAAAGTTCATGCTACAGTGATAATATATCATGAAAGTAGGGCATTTAAGTAGAAGCATGCAATGGTAATTTCCTCATCTCAAACAATTTATTGAAACAAATGCCAAAAACAGCAGTGGGTATACCACAACAAAAAATGTCAATGACTCATTAATTTGTCATGTGCCCCTGACCATCAATTATAGCTTGACCTCTGTGACTCTTTCAGTCTCTCTGTATCTCTGTTACAACCTGCTGATGACACTCTAAGCTCAGTGGCCACTTCCCTCTGAGAACATCCTCTTTAAAGTGTCGCAATGGCAAGGTACTGTGTGGTCTTAGTCTCATGATGTCAAAATGTGAACAGCATGATGAAGAGGACTGTTTAAATACCAATTCTAATTTAACCAGAAAATGTATTGGACGATTCATGGATCAAACACCATTTGTGAATTTTGCTGTTAAGCACCTTGGTAGAGAATAGCAAGCTGTGCAAAAAGTACTGAAACATTGAACAGTTAGCCATGTGCATTTAAAAGTGTAGAGAAGGTCAAATTAGGTTCACCTATAAAAGTTATAGTGCATTTTAAATGCATCCTGAAATTTCACCCAAAATCTAAATACCCTTAACTTTTTGTGAGTAGTGTATTTCTAATCCTGGTCACTCTCAGTGAAAATCTCAGCATCTTCAATTCTGCCACCTCCAGCTCCACCACCTGTCTTTTTTTCTGTGCCACTTTCTCCAAACCACGCATCACACCATATCTCACTACTGTCTTGAAAACCTTCCCTTTCACTCTTGCAGTTATCCTTCAGTCGCAAAACACTTCTGACACTTTCTCCATCCACTTCACCATGGTTGCACGCTCTTCTTCACGTTTCTTGTGCCCTGTCAGTTGCTTTGCATGGTTGACCCCATGCATTTAAACTCATCTACCTTCACTACACTCCTTGCATTTTCACAATTCCACCTGCTTCACTCTCACCCGCACAAGTATTCGGTCTTGCTTTTGCTGAATTTCATTCCTCTTCTCTTCAACGTATACCTCCTCCTCTCCAGTGTCTCTTCCAAATCCTCCCTACTCTCACTATAAATCACAATGCCATCTAATTACCTATAATAAAAATCTGGTTAAGCACCAAATTAAAATCATGACTATTATTCAAATTGTAACACTGTACAGAAAATCTGAGGCACAATTCAAAACGTAGTGAAAGTTAAATAATGTAAATGTTGAGCTCCCTCTGAATTGGATTTTAATAATTTGTAACTTTTGCTCAATGTCCTCTCATAGTTAAAAGTATGTATAATGGATGGACGGACAGACAGACAGAGAAACAGACAGACAGATAGTAGCTGTGGGGGAATGAAATCAACACAGTATTGTCTTGCAATAATTTATATGTTTATATGTTGCACCAGGTCCTGGAGAAACGCTATCTCATTTCACTATGTTCTGCGTCAGCTATATGTGGTTGAAATGACAATAAAGCTTTTGAATCTTGAATCTAATTTGCATGGATGTTGTATCCAAACAGGCATACCAAATATCAATATTCTATTATAAAAATTGTAAATGCAAATCAAATGTTTTAGTACTAGAATAATAAAATCATTGTATTTTTTTCCAGTGCAGCTATGTAATCTACATATATTTTCAAATTCTTCAGTTGCTGAAGGGGCTTAACTTTTGTTGTACAAGCTGTACTGTTCAAAATACATGTAATAGTACAATATACCACATGTTTGCATTCAGTTAAATTGAAAGAGATTGTAATACAAACAGTTTTGTTATTTAGTGCATGTTTTGATGACAGTGTTGGTCAGTCTGTCTGCTTGACAATCCTATTTTACAGCAATAAAAATGAATGAAGTGAGAGGAACAGACTGAGAACTTTACCTTATTCGATAAAACAGATATTGACAAAGTTTACTTTTGGGGATATAATTTGCTGTTCAAAAAAAGGTGGTAAATAGCAATTTATTGCAGTATATTTTATTGCAGTACTCAGCATAATTGCAAAATCTTTAAAACCACAATAATATTGTATCATGAGGTAAATATTGTGATATCACACCTTGGGGTCTCTGGTGATTACCACCTCTAATAGATAAATATCTTATTCATCTTCATAGGGGAAATTCAGGTGTCCAGCAGCTCACACATACATCTTACAAAAATACTGTGAATAAAAATAAAAATGCAAAACATAATTATATATGTAATTGTGTATATAAAACATAATTATCAAAAATGTAATGTATTTACAAAATAAAAATAAAATCAAATAAAATGTAATACAGCACAAAATCTAAATCCAAAATACAGCAGCAAAAATCTAACCTGAAGCGCTGAACAATCAAGCTCCATCCTAAAAGACCTCATTGTACCATACTCTCCCAACAGAGCACTTTTCTCTCAGAATGCAGGCCTACTTGTGGTTCCTAAAGTTTTTAAAAGTAGAATGGGAGGCAGAGCCTTCAGCTATCAGGCCCCTCTGCTGTGGAACCAGCTCCCAGTTGTATTCGGGAGACAGACACCCTCTCTACATTTAAGATTAGGCTTAAAACTTTTTGATAAAGCTTATAGAGAAGGTATGTGATGACTCACTTCCGGTTTTCAGCCATTTTGAATAATCTGCTGGGCCTTAAAAGGATATAGTTTATACTTTAAAAGTCTGTTAATTGCCAATATTTCAAAATGAAAATGGAGGGAACTTCCTTTAAACACAATTAATCAAATTATTTATGGTGCATCCATACTGAAAAGATGCCACTGACAGTCCAGAAATATAAACAATGAATGAATGGAGTAAATACTTTATATTACGATACACAAAGGAGCCCATATAACATGGCACTTTCACAGAGGTCCAGGAAGATCCATCCGTGTTCTGACACTTCACCGCTTAGATCCAGGCAGTCCTCCTCTCTGTTTGAGCCAGAAATCAATGGAAGGACACTTTGTGTCTGTAACTGTGGCTGTTGTAACCAAACGCTGCACAATAGTGCAACATTATATTTAATTTCAACAACAAACACCGTACTGCGCAATGCATTGAAATAGCGTTACTAAGTGTAGTTGTACCCACATTAGCAACAAGACCGGACCGGAAGTACACACTGCGCAGGTGATGTACCTTCTCTATAGTTAAAGCTTAGTTATACTGCAATAGGTTTACGCTGCTGAGGGGCTTCTTATAATGTGCTGGGCATTTCTTCTCCACCTACTTCTTTTCACCCCCCAATCATTTATTTGCTACTACTGCAAATCCCTAAATGTTGTCTTCTCTCTCCCATAATTTGTGTCTCTCTTTGCTCTACTTTCTCTCTTCTCTTTCCCCTCATCCCAACCAGTTGAGGCAGATGGCTGCCCCTAGAGCCCGAGTCTCTTCCTGTTAAAAATGAGTTCTTTCTTCTCACCATCGCCAATTGATTGTTGGGGTTTTCTCTCTAATACTGTGGGGTCTTCGCCTTACGTTGTAAAGCACCTTGAGGCGACTTTTGTTGTGAATTGTTGCAATACAAATAAAACTGAATAGAACTGAAGTACGGCAAATATTACAGAATAGGGCAGATAAATTACCAGTAGTCAAACACCATAGTAATAATAGTCTGACGCTTGGTGGGTAGATCGATAAGCAGCAATACATACAAGATAGTTAGTTAACTCACTCTGGTGGAAATAACTTGAGCTCATCGATGGTTCCCAGAAAACCGAACAGTGTCCTCATCTGCTCCGATGTTGTGCTTGGTGACACGTTCGTCACCTGGACCACTTTCGTCGTGTAATTCATTTTCCCGACTTTAAACGTTTACAACACAACACGACCGCCACCTGCTAATCTTAAATTGAAGCAATGGCTATCCACTGGTTATCAAATCTGGCTGTTTTTAGGTAATTATCTGAGTATGTGTTCGTTAACTGACTACAGCAAGCCGTTGCATTTTGCCGCCATCTTGGGTGATTTTCTAAATCAAGTACGCATGCGTGCAGCTAAAGTCACTTGGAGTGAAATAAGTGTTAATTAATAAATCATCACATTGTCATGTTTGCAGGTTAATATTTCCCCATCTTATCTATAGAGGGAACATCTGACTTAAACGTTAGCGTGTGCAAGATTATTATTATTTAGAGTTTTAACATCAAATTAATAACCGCACCAGCAGAGGGCGCCCTTTATTTTCATAAATTATCTATTGGGCCAGAGACTCAGGACGACCAGCTCTTTACGTGGGACTGCACAGCATTTATCCCACTTCTTGAGACAATATCCCACATTTTGACTGGCTCTGTAGGACATGCACTTTTCTAAAGTCTGCTTTTTGCCAGCGTATGCAAAGAAAACAGGGAAGAGTTTTATTATAGCAAAATGAAGGTTAGCCTGTCTTATTCTATAAGCAGGTAAAGTTACAAGTCACCAACAAGTCACAGGCTTTGCAGATTTTGGTAAGTCTGATGGAAAGTGCCAGCAAGAAAATGAGTCAACAATATATACCGAGCAACTCAGTTTTTCTCTTTTACTAGAGTATTCAATTTCATACAAGGAAAAATATGGCATGAAGTCACAAAATATATGAGTGTGTGTCATATTTGGCAAAAAAATGTTAAAATTACTAGATATAGCTAAAAAGCAAAATGCATGCCAATCAATGGATATAGTCCTACTGAAAGCCAAAGATGATTACCTGACAGAACAGCAGCTGTTCATCAGTAAAATAAAAGAGAATACAGGATAATACCAGACCATAAAACAAACTTTAGTTTCATTTTATCCTTATTGTATTTACTTAGCAGGAGAGTTGAAAAGTTGCATGATATATTTGACCTTTACATGTTCAATGCCAATCCAGTACGCTGCACAGTTTTTTATATTTATTTTTAAGTTATGAAAATTTCAGACTACCTCCCAGCACTGTTAACTTGTCCCACATTGTTCCACACAAACACAGTCTTTGCCCCACATTTAGATTATTGGGATCTGGTTACCATAGGTACAGTGAGGATTTGAAGGTACTTTTCAACCATACTGTCTGTGTTTTCAATTTAAATTAGTAGAAGATGAACAACAGCAAAGCTGCTTAGAAAAAGTTATTTAAATTACATTTACATTACATTACATTACTTAGTGAAAAACACCAAACAAAGCTGTACAAAATAAGATAAGATAAGATTTAATGGTCCAACAGTGGGGAAATTTCAAGTGTTACAGCGCCAAGACAAAGTGGTAGCATATATAGGATATTAAAAAAATCACACCAAAAAGATGATAATAATAATAATAATAATAATAATAATAATAATAATTGGAATAATAATAAGATATATAATAGATTAATATTATAAGTAAGAAAAACTGGCCCTATGGTTATGTTCAAATTTGAACATTACTTACATATAATTATCTTACATTATTTATGCTTACAAAATATTTGTTATTTACAGAAATAAAGTATTTTTTCACAGTGACATGATATTGGTCTATTGAGAGCACTGCTGGTTTTACAGTCTGACTGCAGCAGGAAGGGGGGGACCTTAAAATAAAATATAAATATGAATTAATATAATAAAATAAGCTGAATTAAGATAAAATAAAATAAACACTGAATAAAATAAAAGGAAAAATGAACAGGGAAAATAATGACATAATTTTCAAATTGCACCCAGAAACCCAAAGAAATAAAATATTGTCATGGTACTGGTTTTGCTGAAGTTTGATTTTGTATGTTTTTTGAGTTTCTATTATGTTTTTGAGTTTCTGTGCTTCTTTTATAGTTTTGAGAATCTTAGTTTTTGTGTTCCGTGATCACATCCTTTGTTTATGGTTATACTCTGTTTAGTTATTTTATTCTTAAGGTATAGCCTGCTGTGTTCATGTCTTTTGTTAAGTTCTGTCCCGTGTCTCTGTTCTTCATGATGTTTCCCGTTTCCTGTTTTATTTTGTAACCAGTCTTGTCTCATATATTATGAGTATTTTACTTCCTGCCCTTGATTATTGCCACCTGTGCTTCTCTCCCTCCTGTTTCTTGTTTGCTTGTTAAACCTGTTTTATTTATACCCCAGCCTCTCTCTGCTCTTTGTTCGGTAGCGTGTTTAGGTTTGGTTCTGCCAATCTGCCTGCAAAGTTTTTGAGTTTTCCATGCCATGCCATGCCATGCCATGCCATGCCATGCTCTTGTCTAGTCAGTTAAGTCATGTTTAATCTAGTTTTGGTTGCACTTTGCTTTTTGTTATGGTTTCATTGCATCCTTGGACTGCTTTTGTTTGGACTTTGATCAGCTTTTTATAATTGAAAAGCTTGCTTAGAGTTCCCACCACCTCAGTCTTCAAGTCTTCATTTTGGGTCCACATCCTTCCCCAAACCTGACAGTCATACAGTTTACAGGAAAGTGCAAAGAATGACAGGTTTACTTCCTCAGTCAGACACCTGCCAGAAACTACTCAGTTGCATTTACAGTTATGTGAAAAAAAAAAAAAGTTTTCACAAGACTCTATGCAGTCTTGTGGAAAAAATAAGTAAACCCTTACTGCTTCAACAGAAGTTAAGAGGGTAAGTCAGTCAGATCCTGCTAATCCAATGCACTTGAATAATTGATCATCAGCCTGTGTGAGCACCTCTATAAAAGCTGAAGTTTTGGCAGTTTGCTGGTCTGGAACATTCAGGTGTGTGTTAACACAATGCCACAAACTTCCCAGGAGTGGACATCCCAGTAAATTCAACCCAAGGTCCTACCATGCTCAGAGAAACTGAAAAAAACAAGAGCTACATCTCAGCTAACATGTTAAATCTTAAAGTTCATGACAGGATAATTCGAAAAAGAGTGAACAAGTTTGGCTTGTTTGGAAGGATTACCATGAGAAAGCTTCTTGTCTCAAAAAAGAGCATAGCAGCGTAGATTAAGTTTGCAAAGTTGCATCTGAAAAAAAACCCACAAGACTTCTGGAGCAATGTCCTTTGGATAGACCAGATAAAAGTGCAGATGTTTGGAAATAATGCACAGTGCCACATTAGGTGACAACCAAACACAGCATATCTGCACAAACACCTCAAATGTCAAGTACAGTGGTGGAGGGTGATGATTTGGGGTTTGTTTTGACTTTTCTGATTGATTTGATTGATGCCAGTACTAGAATAAGCTCTGGTGAGATTGATTTGTTTTGACTGATTTGGGCCAGAGGACCTGGGGACCTTGCAGTCATTAAGTTGACCATGAACTGTACTGTATACCGATGTATTCTCACATCAAATGTAAGGCCATCTGTCTGACAGCTAAAGCTTGGCCCAAACTAGGTCATGTAAGAGGACAAAGATCCCAAGCACACCTGCAAATCTAAAACATAATGACTGAAAAAGAAAAGAATCAAGGTGTTGCAATGACTCAGTCAAAGTCTAGACTTCAAACTGCTTAAAATGCAGCAGCAGGACCTTAAGAGAGCTGTGCATAAGTGAATGCCTGCAAACCTCAATGAACTGAAATAATGTTGTAAGGAAAATTCCTCACAATATCTCCCACAATGATGTGAAATACTGAAAAAGTCATACAGAAAACAATTAGTTCAAATTCTTCTATAAACTATTGA
This sequence comes from Etroplus canarensis, assembly GCA_015106775.1. Lineage (NCBI taxonomy): Eukaryota > Metazoa > Chordata > Actinopteri > Cichliformes > Cichlidae > Etroplus > Etroplus canarensis. The sequence continues at coordinate 14,959 of VUQH01070636.1, read as the reverse complement.
ATCATGTGTCTCAGATCTGACTGTAGAACACTTTGTTACAGAGGAGTTTATGGTTGACTCAGTGATTACAAGGTGCCCATGTGTTGTGCCTGCAAAACAAGCCCAAATCATCACCCCTCCACTACCAGGCTTGACAGTTCATATGAATTCGTGCTGACATGCTGTGTTTGGTTTTGGTTAAACATGGCACTGTGCTTTATGGCCAGACATTTCCACTTTGGTCTCATCCATCCAAAGGACATTGTTCCAAAGGTCTTGCAGTTTGTTCAGATACTTAACAAACCTAATCTATGCTGCCGTCTTCTTTTTAGAGAGAAGAGGCCTTCTCCTAGCAACACTTCCAAAAAAGCCATACTTGTTTACTCTTTTTCTAGACGTACTGTCATGAACTTTAACATTTACCATGCCAACTGAGGCCTGTGAATGTTTTCCACTTGTGACTATTCTTTCTCACTGTAGAATGATGGCCTTGACGTTGTTTGGAAATGGCCTTATGATTTTTCCCAGACTAATAGTTAGCAACAGTTGTTTCTTTAAGACCATTGCTGATGTTTTTACTCTTTGCCAGTGTGTTAACACACAGCTGAATGGTCCAGACCAGCAAACTGCTAAAACTTTAGCTTTTATAGAGGTGGTCACACCATTGGCGGTTACCTCCATACGAACGCCCCTTGCTTATGATGCTTGCTATGCTTACCTTGCTAAAAAAAAAACACACACAATAAAAGCCCAGTATACAAACCATCACAGAAATTCTAATGGTTTCTATTAAATACCATTGTGAACCATTAACTTTTTCCAGTGAAATTATTTCAAAATCCATCACGGAGAGATTTACCACATTGGAAAATGTGGAAAACAAATTTGGGGTTTTGACAAATTTCCCAAGTCTTGCAGATGAGGAGCTGGCAGAGCAATGCAATGCACTAGGCACCACACTGCACTTTGCACTCGCCCGGGGAGCACTTCAATGTAGAACCGCCACTGGGTCACACAGGCTGATGATCAGTTAATGGAGGTTATTTGAATAGCAATACCTGGCACTAAGGGTATATGTAGTTTCTACACACACTGTTTTTGCATTTTGGCTTAGTCTTTGTTAAATAAATGACAGTGTATAATATGTCATATGTTGTTGTTCATTTCAGGTTGTATTTACCTAATTTTAAGACCTATAGACCAGATGATCTTTCTTTAATGTCCTAATACTTAAAGCTTTATAATTAAAAGAGGATGTAATTTCTTAAACCTCATTAATCTAGTTTTGAGTATGAAATACTATCCAAGAGCAGATTTTACAAGAATACTGAGGTTATTTTAGAGGTCTTCCCCTTTCTTTTTTGCATAATTGATACATTTTAAAGTACAAAAAATCCCAAACTAAATCACTGTCACAGACTCTGCCTGAGGCCATATTTTGTTTTTAACACAATTTTTAGCTGTGAGAACTTGTTAAAAGACTACCCAATAACAACAGTTAAATGATCACACTTTGGATTTGGTAAGTCATTATTATCCTAAATACTGCTGTTGTATCAACATCAACACATTACAATGCAGTAACAAATCATAGTTTTCAGTTGTATCAACTCCTTCTAAACCTTATCCAGCATGGTTATCATATTTCATTAAATATGATAACCATATGATATTTCATTAAATGCAAAGAAATCATTAGAAAATTAAATGAACCAGCTTTTCAGAGTGTATTCACTCTCTTACCTGGATAATTAAGGTACCGCAACATCTTATATTAAAAGATCTTTTTTCAAACCTGGAGTCTCATTACGCTGAAATTATAATGAACAGTCTATCGCCCATTATTTAGTTAAAAGAAAAGGACTGTCTCATTTGCATTGTTGATATCAGAAACATTTTGCTGCTGTGCTTGTTACTGTTCAGCCACTTTACTGTTAGTGTATCTTGTATGCTATCAAGACTCAAAACAAAAGAAAACTCAAATCTTTACTTCAATGCCCTCTGTATTTGAACTTTTTATGCTCATTGTGAACACTGCAAAGAACTCTACAGACCAGCTAAGGCTGAAAAGTATTCTTTTTGTGTATTAGATCTTTTCATTCAAAACAGGAAGAAGAACTGACAGAGTTTGCATTTATTTGACATGTGTTTTAGAATAACTGTTTTACCACTTATTTGAGTAGATTTATCATTTCTCTAAAGTTCAGCTATTCTTTCTTACTTTAGAAATTCTCTACAAATTAAATTATCTTCACAACCTACCAGATAATTTGACTTGCAAATTTGGTCAAGTCAGAGCAAGTATTTGTTTTTTTATATTTGCTGTTTTGGAAAATGACTTAGTTTGATGTGTGACTGACACCAAATGTTGACCATTGCGATTATCACTGTAGAATTCAGTCACAAATCCTTTGTTTCTTTCCCTACAGATTATCACGACAATGTATTATATTTCACATTCATCCCATTCACATGTATTAGCTGGGGCAGCTACGTCACTGCGTGACAGGTGACAAAACTGGCTTCTGGTGAAACTCTCTCTCCTAATGGTGTTTTTTCCCAGGAAGAACAATGTAGGGATTGTCTTTGGGCTAATCCTTTTCACCTGGATTATAGCTGCACTGAGACAAGCAAGTTAAGGCATTTGTGTTCAGACCAAAGAACAACCAACCACATTTCATCTAAGTAGCACTGTGTGCAAAGGTCCTTGTACAATAACACCTAATAATAGTAGCAAAGTTCCCTTGTATCGTTGTTTAAATCTTAATAATAATGTATTATTTCAGAAAACTATTATTTAGTTCAAAAAATAAGGTGGCAATATTTACCTTAAGTACTTAAAGGTTCTTTGTGCAGGTTTGGTATTGATTCCAATACTTCGTTCTAAATAAAACACCTTAACCTTAATCCTCATGACTGGGCCACACGCAGAACCCAGTAGTGTAATTTTTGTCTTTTAAAGCATTTTATTCAGTCATTTTTTTTCAAAAGAACAAGTTGACAAAAACAGTTAACTTGTTCTAAATGACTTTATATCATTTTTTCCTGCTTTGATGCAATTTAGTTGATCCATCAAAATGTGCAATTAATTTAGTCCTTGTCTATTTTGAGAGGTGGTCAAAAATAGAGAAAGTTGTGGACAAAGAAAATGAAATTTAGCAGTGATCAAGTTCAAATGACTGTGGCTTTATTTCAATTATTTCATATTGGGGTTAAAATGGCCCTGGTTGGTTTCTCCACATAACTCTTGCACAAGTAACATATATTTGAAACTACAAAAAATTTTAAATATTTAAATTGTAGCAAATAAGCTTTTAAGCAGTAATGTGGATTGATGCAGTTGGTTTGCAAAATATGCATACAAAATTACAATATGCAGACCAGCTGTAACTTTTTCAAACTAATATTTTTTGGTGCGTTGGTATTTCTTAAAGTAGTAGTTTAAATGTGGCTCACAGTTTCTATATTGCTTCCACATTTAGTTATGACTTTTGATCTTTCTGCATGATGTTTTGTTGTCCTACATGTTGCATTAATGCTGAAACTAACTGTGACTCAAAATAATTTTATCTTAACACAAAATTCAAAACATTTGAAAAAATGAAAACAAAAGAAAGAAAACCACATGCACAAGTGTAATTTTTACCCCAAGCATCACTTTCTGGAATCCATATTTTCTACAATAATTCTGAGTTCAGGGAGGTGTTAGCCAGTAGAGGATATTGGCACAATGGGATTCTTGTTCCCCATGTGACATTATTGGCCAGGAAAAAGCTTTGCAACACAGATTGCGTAGCCTGACTGTGAGGAGGACCAGATGAATAAATACCCTGCATCCACTGGGTGATCAGAGGCTTCCAGTTCAGAAGTGATCAGCGGTTTTCTTTTGAGTTTGCTTTGTGCTAAATTCTACAACAAGGAGGAACCATGGTCAGCCGGTCAGTTTCTAATGAACTGAAGTATATCTCTTATTTATTATTTCATTACATGAAGATAATAAGTAGGGCAGGGTTAACTGAGTCGCAGGTTTGTAAAGTGAAACCTGTGAAATTTATGTAATTGATTATTTAGCTCTTTGATAGACATTTCTTTAACTTAATCCTGTGACTTTTTCACAGTACCTTGAACAGTCAGTGTGTCATCAGCAGATTAAGCTCCAGTGAGATTTAAAGGCTGAATGCATAGACCATGGATGACTGCAGAAATTACTTGTTAGAAATACTTAAACTAATAGACATGTAGACTTAACCTTCTGAAAATCCATCAGCTAAGATTTATTTGGCAGCAGTGTATGTTGATGCCTTTGCTTTTTTGATAACAGATTTGAACACCCAGCTGGTGGCTACAGGAAGCTTTTCGAGACATGTGAGGAGCTGTCTGAGCCTCTTCCTACAACAGTCACAGGTCTGTTTATAGCTTTCAGGCAGAAATGGACAACATGAAAATAACTCTTTGATATTTGCTCACCAACTGCACTCTTCTGAAAATATGTTTTCTAGTTTATAAACCCATTACATTAAAAACTTCCTCTGATCCATGTTCATTCTGCAGGTCGGATTCCTTCATTTCTGAAGGGAAGCCTTCTCCGTTTGGGACCTGGGCTCTTCGAGGTTGGAGATGAACCCTTCTATCACCTCTTCGATGGTCAGGCCCTCATGCACAAATTTGACTTCAAGAATGGCCAGGTCACCTACTACCGGAAGTGAGACTGTGTTATTTATGAGGCTATCTGCATGATTTACATTAATGTCACAAATCACAGTTAGCCTGTAGTGACACACATCTCTGCGTTATTGCTGAGTGGTAAATGTTGCGTGACTTTGAACAACATGAAACGTTGTCACAAGCGTTCATTGTGTAATTACCTTAATTAGTCAATTTGTTATGCTTGTGCTGGGTTTGGATTTTGATATAAACGCATATGCATGAAACACTGCTGCAAAAACATGTCTGTATTGTTTTAAAACATTCCATTTACTGGTTGTATTTATGGAAAAAGTCATGCATGTCTTAAAAATAGGCAGTGATACCACTGTTTTTTCAAAATTAATGAAGTATATTTTGTATGAAATTCTCTTTTATGCTTTCCTCCATTTAGGTTTATCAGGACAGATGCCTATGTGCGAGCCATTACAGAGAAGCGTGTGGTGATTACTGAGTTTGGTACATTTGCATATCCCGATCCCTGCAAGAATATCTTCTCCAGGTTGGTTCCATGTGAAAAATGTTGGCTGTTTTTTCACTCTAAAGTGCAAATTAAAAGTGTCTCAAAGTTGGTAAATCTTAGATATGCATTATTTTTTTCCCTGGGTTCCTGTTTTTTTCACTGCTGTATAGACTACAGGCTTTTACTTTTTTTCTTTTTGCAGGTTTTTCACTTACTTCAAAGGTGTTGAGGTCACAGACAACTGCTTGGTGAACGTTTACCCTGTTGGTGAGGATTTTTATGCCGTAACAGAAACCAACTACATCACTAAAGTGAACACAGATACCTTGGAGACTCTGAAGAAGGTACATCACTAAAACACATTGAATCTGAGCTAAGAGAATCTGGTCTTTTCCTCTTTATAGTGTTTGCCTTTCTCTGCAGGTTGATATGTGCAACTATGTTAACATTAATGGAGTGACAGCTCACCCTCATATTGAGAGAGATGGTACTGTATATAACATTGGAAATTGCATGGGGAAAGGAGCAGCACTGGCTTACAATATTTTCAAGATCCCACCCACACAGAAAGGTTTGGATCAGCAATACATGTAACAATAACACAAACACCTGGCTTCTCCTTAAACTTGTTTCACTTTAAGGTTAAGTGTAAGATGATAAATGGCAATTTACAGTTAAGTTCAAGAGCAGATTTCCAAATATATCAGATAGGGCATGCTAACTGTAGTTATACAAAATCATGCTTAATCTATAATATTTATCTGTACAATATTTTCCAGACACATTAAAACATACAGTTAGGGGTTTGTATCAAACTACAACAATGTGTGTGTGTTCCTGACACGGAAGTCAAAGTCAAAAAGTCAAAGTCGGATTTAAGTGCAAGAATATATATTACTTGTGAAAAAGGCTGTTTTTTTTCTCAGTGTAAACAACATATAGATTTTATGAAGTGTCAGCCCAAGTTGAGAATTCAAGACAGTGAGCAATCTCTCACAACTTTTCTTTCATAGATAAGTCTGATCCTATTGAGAAGTCCAAGGTGGTAGTGCAGTTCCCCAGTCATGAGAGATTTAAGCCTTCCTATGTGCACAGGTGTGTCAATATGTGTATTAATGTGTTATCAGTGATATTGCATAAAGTACAGGTTTTTATATTGGGTTTTTGTCTACCTCAGTTTCGGCATGACTGACAACTACTTTGTCTTCGTGGAGACCCCGGTGAAAATCAACCTGCTGAAGTTCCTGAGTGCTTGGAGTATTCGTGGTTCCAACTACATGGACTGTTTTGAGTCCAATGAGAGTCAAGGAGTAAGAATGAAGACTAGAAGAATACTGTCTAACTGCACAAAATTCACATATCAGAGGCTCTCCTCCTAAAATCACATGGTACTTATTCTGATGTACCTTTTATAGACCTTGTTCCATATTGCCAAGAAGGACCCAGGAGAGTACATTGATCTCAAGTTTAAAGGAGCAGCCATTGGCATGTTTCATCACATCAATGCTTATGAGGACCAAGGGTTCATTGTGGTCGACCTGTGTTCCTGGAAAGGGTAACTGAAGAGTTTCATGTTTTATTAAAGCATATATGTTTGATAAAGCAATATAAATGTTCATTATTTCTTTGATGCAGCTTTGAATTTGTTTACAACTATCTGTGGTTGGCCAACATGAGGGCCAACTGGGAGGAGGTGAAAAAGGCGGCCATGATAGCACCGCAGCCAGAGGTGCGCAGATACGTCATTCCCCTGGATGTCCACAAGGTGAGCACCTTTCTTCTTAATCAAAGCAACACAATCTTCCACAAACAAATGTAAAGCTTTATTTTATTCTCACCATGCCATGGACTTAATGTAGGAGGAGCAGGGGAAGAATCTCGTGAGCCTACCTTACACTACAGCCACTGCTACGATGCATGCTGATGGGACAACCTGGCTGGAACCTGAGGTGCTGTTCTCTGCACCTCGCCAAGGTAAGCATGCAACCATGAGAATATTTGTTTCAGGCATTTTTAGTATCTTTAATGATTTTTTTTTAAATTTTGTTTGTTTGTTTGTTTGTTTTGTAGCTTTTGAGTTTCCTCAGATTAACTACAAGAGACATGGAGGGAAGAATTACACTTACGCTTATGCCCTGGGTCTCAACCACTTCATACCAGACAGGGTAAAAGTGTAAAGCCATAGATTTAAAACCGCAAGTTAAAAAAAACAAACTTTTTTTTGTTGATTTTTATTTCTGACTTCTGTGTAGATTTGCAAGCTGAATGTGAGGACCAAGGAGACCTGGGTATGGCAGGAGCCTGATTCTTACCCCTCAGAGCCCCTGTTTGTCCAGACTCCAGATGCTGTAGATGAGGATGATGGTAATTCAGCAGCAGTTAAAATAGAATGTTTTATATAATATCTTTTAAGGTCAATTGTTTGTAATTCAGGAGGTTACTTTCAAGCAAGACTGGTGTCTTCTGTTCCCACAGGAGTGCTACTTACTATTGTGGCAGCTCCTGGTGCCCAGAGACCAGCATATCTCCTCATCCTCAATGCCAAGGATCTGTCTGAGGTCGCCAGGGCAGAGGTGGAGTGCACCATTCCTGTCACCTTTCACGGGATGTACAAACCCTAAAGATGCATGAACCAGGGTATCAGCAGCAGCCAAGGATTTCTCTATTACCAACTGTCGTTCATTATTAGAACAATGAAAAATAAAGACAAAACAGCACTGGACCACAATGTTTTTGAGAAAGTGACTGTATGTCTGCTTTTGCAGGTAGCACAGAGTGTTGGGTGCCTTCTGAGCCATGATACAAAATCCCAACTAGAATGTCTAAACTTGAACTGTCAGTATTGGTTTAAAAAAGGACTTGTTCACATGATCCTTCATACAAATAGCTCATGGTGGCAAAAATAAATGAATAAATATTAATACTGTTGTTTTGTGTTGATCTGTTACATGACATTTTTATTTGCTACTTACAGTACTAGGTGGCAGAGTAACATGACAAAGGATCTTATCCTTCATCTGAGGTTGAATCTGAGGTTTAATCTTCTATGATAATGCATTGCTTTAATATTTTTGAAAAACGCACAGCATTTCTGCCAGCTGCACAGCTGATTACTGGGACAGAAAGACTTGTATTATTTATAAGCGGGTACTGAAACAAATGGCTATTCTCATGACAAATGATGTTGCAAATGACGCAACAGCAAATACAAGTAGCCCAAATAATCCTTCAGCCTAAATTCTTGAGACATTAGCAGAGGTTTAATATGTTGCCACACAAAATCTCATTATGTTCGCAAATGAACAAGTGACCTTTCCATGTCTGTCCTCATTGTGTTTGTCAAAGTCTGAATTTAATCTAAAAAACAAAGGTATGCAAATCTTGCAACATTGCAAAGCTGATTAGCTTTGTTGGTACTAATATCTGAAGAAAGAAAGGGCATGTTGCAATCTATTCTTTCTGAAGGTGCTTAACAATGGATTTGCAACCTTTGTATGCAAGATCAAGTCCCAATGGAAGCCATATTTCAGCGTATCTAAGATGAGGATTTTAAATTGTACTTTTGCAATTATAATTCCATTTAGTCCTCAGATATTTGTGTGTCAAATACTAAAACACTTGAAACTGGCAACTGGGCTCATGTTTCCTCCACAGCTGATGCAAGCAGAGGAAATAAAGTGGCTTTGGCTCAGTTGTAACATGAGTCAAACCAGAGAGCCCTTATTATGTAGCCACGTTTTCCACTCCACTGCCATATTTTATGATTGCATTAATGAAAAGGCTCAAAAGAAGTGTTTTGCATTTGTCGATTCTGTAATCTCTCATTTGGTAATCACAGTGCCACAAATCTGCTCTATTATTTAGTCCACTTCACTGGCTGGTGGGAGCAGTTTCTTTGGATACAAAGGAAGAAATGAGGTGGTTGCCTCTAGTCATGTGTAAATGAAAGTAGACCCTCTTTCATTTCTAAGGTTTTATTTGTCAGGATATAAAAAAAAAATCATCTGGTCTAAAGTTATTTAAATCTAACCTCTTGCATAAAATGACACACAACAGATTCCGACTTGACATTATTTAAAAGAAAATAAGCTAAAGTGAAGACACCATGTGTGAAAAACTAAGCACACCCATGATTCAACAGCTTGTAGAAGCACCTTTTGGTATTCATATTTGTTCATGAACAGCTCTTTTATGGTCCCGCTATACCATTTCAATTGGGCTGAGGTCTGGACTTTGACAGGACCACTGAAAAACCTTAATTCTTTTCTTTTTCAGCTATTCTGTTAAAGCTTTGCTGGTGTGCTTGGGATCATTGTCATGTTCCATGATCCAGTTTTGCCCAAGCTTTAACTGTCAAGACAGTTACGGGTTGTTCAGATGCATCTTTGCAAACCTCAACCATGCTCCTGTGTACTTTTTAGAGAGAAGATGCTTTATTCCAGCGACCTCACAAAAAACCCATATTTTTCCACTCTTGTTCTAATTGTACTGTCATTAACGTTAACATTTAACACGCTAACTGAGGCCTGTTGAGTCTGAAATATAGCTCTTGGGTTTTTTTTGCAATTTCTTTGCATTGCAGTCTGACTCCTGGAAAGACTGGTGACGGCTTTGAATGTTTCTACTTGTGAACATTCTTTTTCACTGTAGAATGATGGGCTTCACGTTGTTTGAAAACTGCCTTATGACCCTTCCCAGATTGATAGGTAGCAGCAATTGCTTTTCTAAGAACATTGCTGGTGTCTTTCCCCCCTTGGCATTGTTTTAACACACACTTGAAAGCTCCAAACCAGCAAACTGCTAAAACTTCAGCTTTTATAGAAGTGATCACACTGACTGATGATTAATTAATCAAATGCATTTGATTGTCAGCACCTGGCTGCTACTTATTTTCTTGATTCCTATGGATTCACTAAGGGTATATGTAGTTTTTCCACACACTGCTTCTGCATTTTGGTTCAATTTTTATTAAATAAATAATGACACAGTGTAATGTGGTAGGTGTTGTTCATCAGAGTTTATAATTATCTAATTTTAAGACCTGCTAAGGACCAGACATTTTTTATTATGCTCTGAGGCAGACTTAGAGAGTAAACGTGCTTTTTTCATAACTGCATATAAAAAAAAAACAGAGACACAGCCAAATACATTTTTCTCTTCTTTATTATTATATTTTATATCTAGCCATCCAAAACTAAAGGAATAAAAAAAGATTACAAGGAAAATTCATTTTCAGAATCATCTCAAACTGAAAAACACAGCAACAGAAAGCTCAGTGGAAAACATTATCTCAGTTTAAACTGTCACACCATGAGAGAAAACTCTCACACTTCAGCTGGGACAGAGGTTTGCGCAGTCCGACTGAAACCAGTGTAACAGCTAAATACTTGGGTTAAATACACAGTAGATTTTAGACAAAAAACAAAAAACATTACAGTTAAAAAACACAGGCAACTGAAAAACACCACCACCGCACCCAAAAAAAACAACACATCAAACAAGGAAAGAAATAAATGTAATGTCTACTACAATGAATGAAAATAAAACAAAAAAAAACATTTATTAAAGTAACAAAGCCAAAATGTGATGAATACATGGATGTGAAGAAAGTGAAACTGCATTCATGTAGATTTAAAATTAAAGTTATATCACAATGCCTCTTTATTAAAGGAATAGTTCAACATTATTTGTTCAGAGACAAGGCATATCCTTACATTAGATATGAAGCCGGATCAGGGGAGCAATTAGAAACAGCTTGGAAACAACTCATTTGCTTCTGTCCAACTAACCAACGGGCATCACATTTAATTCACTAAACAACAATTTATATTGTGTTCATTAAGCTTTATGTAAAAAACAAATAATAGTGAATAGGCTGGTAAAGTCTGTTAATAGACAGGATGTGCCTGCACCCACATTATGACCCATTTTGTTATTTACTGTAATACATACTTCAACAATGAAACTCAGGCTTCAAAGGTTTGTTTCCCCTCTTAGATCACCATCTCGTCAGTGAGAGCAGCTGTCCTTAATACAGCCATCTCATACACACAGCTCTGATAGTGACCACAGAAGCCCCACCCACCTGCTGTTAAAATGTTTTGTTTTGCAGGGGCATTTATTCAGACAAAAGACAGCTTGAAAGGCTGGGGAAGAGAGCTACAACGGCTTGTTTGAGAGAGAATAAACTGAAGGGCTGCACCAAGGCCCACTGTAAGATAAATAAGGGCTATTTTTTGATGTGTGTATCATGTAAACTTAATCTAGAAGAGCCCAAGAATAATACAGAATTTCCATCCAACAACTGTCTTCCAATTTAGGGTCGTAGGAGGGCTGGAGCCTATTCCAGCTGTCATGGTATGAGAGGCAGGTAACAAGTCTATTGCAGGGCGAGCACAGAGAGACAAGCATTCAGACCTACAGTCAATTTAGAATTGCCAATTAACCTAACCCTCAATGTCTGGACTTCAAAAGGATGTTGGAGTACCCAGAGGGAACCCAATTTCCTAAATGTCAAACCATTCCTTTAAGCCTCTGTCCCTTCAATTACACTTAAAAATAAATCAAAGAACAATCAAAAATTGCACAACAAAGTGGATTTCCACACTGCTGAATCAGAGTTCATGAAATGCATCTTCTGGATTACTTCAATGTGATAAGTGACTACTGACAGCTTTGAAAATGTGTTTATCAGCTTTATAATGTTTGCATCTCAGGAGATAAAGGAATGAAGTATTGATAGTGCAAGGTTATAAGGTACATATATTAATATACTGTTTTACATAATGTCCTAGGAGTAAAGTGCAAATTTCTGGAACAGATGAAAAGTGTGTGCAAGCATTTCTAATTTTTGACTGACTGACTGACTGAGCCATCTGCTCATGCACAAATGAGCCCTTTACATTTTCAGCTACAACATGTCATTTGATAAATCATTACAAAACATGATTTTTTTTTTTCCCCCTTAAAATCAAAATATTTTTAGAGGAGCGCCTTAAGACAAATATCAAGTAGTTCAGATATAAGTAAAGTACACGACTGTATACTTCTAAACTTTGGGAGATTTTTTAAAATTGTATCTTGCTTAACTGGAGAGCAACAGGCTCAGCAACACACCAACACCAACAGTGTAAATGTCAGCTGTCTATTCCCCTATCTCAAGACTGCAAGGCTATTTTAATGTGTTTAACAGATGTTTGAAATTTCTTGTTTAGTGGCCACAGAAAACCTCAAATTTTATCCAACATATCTAGCAAATCCTCTCAGCTTTGTTTTATCAATGATTTGCTAACTAAATTGTACATTTAAATTGTGATCAATGATGAATAAAGGTGAACTGGTGTCAGCTGAGGGGAGATGCCACTGAGACCCGCTCAAGTGGAAATGCAGTCGCCAAACAGCTTTCACACACAAAACCCACGTGCTCGCTGTTAGCAGCAAAGCTACAGAGTTCACCAGCATGACAGAAATATAGAAACACAATCATGCAGGGTTGCTGGGAAACCCATTTCTTACTGACTTGTGTAACAGATGTTTAAGACCAGCTCATTTGGAATCAGACCAGGGGCATGAAAGGCCAACATTAGATGAGTGAACTTTGAAACCTTCAAAAGTGCAAGACAACAGTCAACACTTTTTTCAGCTCCTCTCACTCTATAAGAGGGCAGCTGCTGGGCTTTGGGGGGTGTGAGGTGTTGGGTTTGATATATTGACGTGGGGGGAAAAGAGATGAAAAATCAGTTGGTCTCATAGGTGGAGAGCAGGGCAGCATCCACAGGCTCCATGCAGGAGGGGCAGGTGAAGGATCTCATCAGCCAGTCGTCTATACAGTCCATGTGGTAGATGTGCATACATGGCAAGAACCGGATGGGATCCCCATAAACAAAGTCCAGCATACAGATCACGCATCTGAAAACAGATGAAATAACAAGCTTAAAAAACAACAACCAACTGTGTAGCTGAGTGACATATTATAATCTAATACAATAATCTAATATAATACAAACAAAAAAATCCCACTGTAGCATTCCACTGGGTTTAAATGTGTCATATTACTGGCCCCAACGAGCACCAAGGCCCTTATCAAAATAGATTTGTATTAACTTTATTAAATTCTTACTCGCAATTGTAATAAGATGCAAAAATTAATTTAAGACATCAATTAATTCTAGTACCAACTCTATTCATCGTCATGGCACATAACTTGTGAAAGAGACATTTTCTCCTACTAATTATTGGACATTTTCAAACCTACAATGCCTAACTGCATGCTGGGTAACGCTAGATAGCCAGCCCGGTAGCATAAGGCTTTGTTTGCACTGTTATGGACATGGACAGCTGGAAACAACACAACTGAGTCATTCCTGTTATACTTCTTTGAAGTCTACCGCCTTTGGCGCATGCATAGTTGGTTCATTGAAATGAAGTCTCTACAAATGAGTCCATGTGGTCACAAAATATTGCCAGGCATAAAAACGCCCACTCTGACTCTGACACTCACTGTCTAATGGTGAAATTTATGTCACCAAAGCTAACTCACAGACATGTAAACTATAAAGTTTAATATATACTTTCAAAGTGAATCTGCAGTAGCTTGAAGTATCAAAAATATCGTACAATCACAGTTGTTGCAAGCTGTGTCAATATGACGTGCAGTTAAGTTTCTCAGGAGTTTTGTGTTGGGTTACGGCATTGTAGTATACAGTATACCTCTGCCATAGAGTTAACGCAAAAGCATAAATGCACCGTAAAATCGGTACAACAGACAGACAGAGGATGAATAAAAGAGAGCAATGATGCGCCAAATTAACATGACCAAGAGAGGAGCTGTGTCTGCTGTTTGGAAGTTTTTCAGTTCCAAAAAAGGGGAATTGTTTTGCTTCATTTCTGGTCACTGCTTCTATGTTTGACTTTCACTGCAGTTGGGGCTAAAGCACAGGAGGAAACAACAGTAATGAATGGGCCAATCACATTTGTTGTGTGAGTGCAATGTGTAGTTACAGTTCTCAGGAAATGCATGTCAGGTTATAGCACAGGGTTTCAGAAGATCTGCATCTACTGCATACTGTATACATACAGAATAGATTTATTAGTCATGGAGTCCCACAGGGTTCTGTGTTGGGACCAATACTCTTTACGTTATACATGCTTCCCTTGGGCAGTGTTATTGGAGAGCATGGCATGCATTTTCACAGCTGTGCAGAGGATACCCTGCTATATTATTTATCCATGAAGCCAGATGACTCAAATCAATTCGTTAGACTAAAGGCTTGTCTTGAGGACATAAAGACCTGGATGGCCTGTAATCTTCTACTTTTAAATTCAGACAAACCTGAGGTTATTGTATTTGGCCCTAAAAACCTCAGAAACACTTATTCTAACCAGATGCTTACTCTAGACAGCATTACGTTGGCCTCAAGTGACACTGTGAGGAATCTTGGAGTCATTTTTGATCAGGATATGTCCTTTAGTGCTCACATTAACCAAATATATAGGACTGCCTTCTATCATCTTTACAATATTGCCAAAATTAGAAACATCCTGTCTCAGAGTGATGCTGAAAAACTAGTTCATGCATTTATTACTTCTAGGCTTGATTATTGTAATTCACTGTTATCTCGCTGTTCTAAAAGCTCCCTAAAAAGCCTTCAGTTGATCCACAATGCTGCAGCGAGAGTACTGACAGCGACGAGAAAGAGAGATCATATTTCCCCTATTTTGGCTTCTCTTCATTGGCTCCCTGTTAAATCAAGAATTGAATTTAAAATCCTTCTACTCACTTACAAAGTCTTGAACAATCAGGCCCCATCCTAT
>VUQH01070629.1:91315-110232 GCA_015106775.1 Etroplus canarensis | reverse complement strand
CCTTTCTCCTCCAGATGAGCCATCCTTCAACATGAAGCACTGAGACTGATTTCTGGAACAATCCTTCAACCTGTCTCTGAACGTCGGCAAGACTAAAGAGATGGTTGTTGACTTCAGGAGAGCACAGAGTGACCATTCCCCATTGTCCATTGAGGGATCCTCTGTGGAGATCATCCAGAGCACCAAATTCCTTGGTGTTCTTCTGGCAAAGAACCTCAGCTGGTCACTCAACACCAGCTCAATCACCAGGAAAGCCCAGCAGCGCCTCTACTTCCTGAGGAAGCTGAGGAAAGCCCATCTCCCTCCCCCCATCCTGACTATGTTCTACAGAGGGACCATCGAGAGCATCCTGAGCAGCTGCATCACTGCCTGGTTTGGGAACTGCACCGTCTCGGATCGCAAGACCCTTCAGCGGATAGTGAGGACAGCTGAAAAGATCATCGGAATCTCTCTTCCCTCTGTCACGGACATTTACACCACACGCTGCATTTGCAAAGCAAACAGCACTGTGGATGATCCCACACACACCTCACACACACTCTTCACCCTCCTGCCATCCAGAAAGAGGTACTGGAGCATTCGGGCCCTCACAACCAGACTGAGTAACAGTTTCTTCCCTCAAGTCATCAGGCTCCTCAATAACCCAGGACTGAACTACACAAAAGTCCCCCTCACACTCACCCACACACACAAACCCAGGTCTGCATAACACTATAAACCCTGTCCCACTCACTCACTCACTCACTCACTCACTCACTCACTCACTCACTCACAAACACACAGACACACACACAATCTGCAGTACCTCAGCTGCTGCTACTGCACATCACCTCTTCTTCTTTCGGCGATAGTGTCTTGTTCTTGTGTTGTCTTTACATTGTGCCTTTCTTGTGTACTGTTTTGCACAGTTTTGGTTTTTGCACTATGTTCATCTGGTTTAGATGAAAAAGTTTTGCTGTTCTTTGCATTGTTTGCAACTATTGCACTATGTTGCACACGTTGCACTTTATTTATTTTTACATTTTAAATTTTAAACTGTGAAAACAGTAAAACTGACACAAAGCATGTTAGAAAACTAACCTTTAAAATAAAATAGGAGATAATCTAAAGAGAAATTGTAAACACGGACGCAAGACTCGCTCCAGCTGAAAAAGACACAAAGTCCAGCCTGCAAAAACAGAGAGGGAAACTGAGGGAACTTTGCACACAGGAAAAAACAACTCAGAATAGAAGCTGGAGCTAAATAAAGATCAAGGACTCAAAATTAGGACTAGAATAGAAAATAATCTCATCCCCATAAATACTAAACAACAACTCAACAGTTTCTTAAGTTGATTTTTTTTCTTTAAATGAATAAATAGAGGAGTATTATTTAATATTCCTCATGACTTTATTCTTATAATATGACATTTTTCAGAGAGAAATCCTGCAGCCTTGTTTTTCTGCAGTGAGGCACACTTTGACAAAGAGTTGTCCTGTTTGTGTCTGAATAATCAAACATGTCCGGTCATTTTTTAAAATCTGCTCTTTTACTTCTTCATTTTCTCTTCCTTCTGCAAAAAACTACGTCCCTGTGCTTCCTCCTGAAGCTTTCACCCAGAAGCAGCTGTTGTTTCAGAAGAAAGTTCTTTTTTTTTTTTAGCATTTCTTCTTTTTGAGCTTTCCGGTAGGTGATGAAAATATGGAGTTTTCATCTTATTTTCCTTCCTTTTTTTAATTGCTTCTTCTTTCACTTCCCCATTCAGATCATTTCTAATATATTTTAAAATGATTCTTTCTCGTCCAGAATCCTCTTGACTGAAAACTTCCATGCTGATGATTTTTAGACACTCAAATCGCATAAATATTAGTCTTCAAAAAGAGACAAGTCAAAAAAGCGATATGCGAGCAGCACAGATATTAAAAGAAATCTAAGCATCTCTTGTGCAGCTTGTTCTGTACTATTCCTTGCTGTTTCACAAACGCATCTTTGCAAAACTGCATGCAGTTAGGTCCATAAGTTTAGGGACACTGATTTTGCCTCTGTACACCACCAAGGTGGATTTTAAATCAGTCAAAATGCGATCAAAGTGCAGACCTTAAGCTGTAATGCCAGAAAAAATACCAAAAGCCATTTTCAGAGGCTCAAAGTAATGGGACGGTTGAGTAACAAGCAGTTTCATGGCCAGATGAGGCCTGATCCCTTGTTATTCCATGACAAATTGAGCAGATAAAAGATCTGTAGTTGATTCCATGTGTTGCATTTTGTAGCTGTTCACTGAAACTTTTAATATGAGGTCCTAAGAGATCCTGATGCAAGTGAAGGGGGCTGTTATTAGGCTGAAAACCTTCTGGAGTGTTTAAAACAACAACCAGGAACTTTCCTAAAAGTGAAGGAACACACTGGCCAGCTCAGCAACACCAAACGGCCAGTTTACTTGTGTAAGCAAGACCCCTTCGCGACATCTTGCAAAGTCAAGAATATTCTCCAGGACGTAAATGTATCACTGTCAAAGACTACAGTCAAGAGATGCCTTCATGAATGTAAGCACAGAGGGTTTAAAACAAGGTACAAACCACTGGTTACACTCAAGAACAGGAAGGCTAGATTAGATTTAGCCAGAAAACATTTAAAATAGCCTGCTCAGTTCTGGAAACAAAATCTTTGGACAGATGTAACCAATATGAACTTGCACCAGAATGATGCGAAGAGAAAAGTATCATGAAGGAAAGGAACCCCTCATGATCTGAAGCATGCATCATCTGTCAACACTGAAGATGTGACTGCTGATCGATGCAGCAGGATGAACTGTGAAGTATACGGGGCCATACTCTCCGCTCAGATCCAGCCAAATGCTGCAGAACTGATTGGGCGGCACTTCACAGTGCAAATGGATAATGACCAAAATCATACTGCAAAAGCAACCCAAAGGTTTCCCAAGGCAGAGACATGGGATATACTTCAACGTTCACATCAGTCACCTGATCTCAACCCAACAGAGCAGCTGAAGGCCGAGAGACCCACAAACTAGCAGCAACTAAAAGCAATAATTCCTAAACGTTTTGTTCAAAATGGTTTGTCAAACCCCTTGAATGAAAGCTGAAAGTCTGCACGCTGATCACATTTTGATTGACTTAAAATCCACTGTGGTGGTATACAGAGGCAAAATTACCAAAAAAAGAAGTGTCACTGTCCCTAGATTTATGGAACTTATGGAGTTGCATAAAACAGCATATGCTGGGTAAAAAGTACAAATGAGTTAAGGTTACTACTCACAACTGTTGGATGGTAAAACAGACATACTTCTAGTTTATAAAGGTTCATTTACAAGTTCAGTAACTGTGTAACAGGACAGGAGGGGGTCTAAACAGTGCTGAGGAGGCTCGCAGGTGAATACAAACAGAGAGGAGGATCACGGGGAAAAGCACTCCTTAAAATTTGAAGGAATTGTAAGAAATAATCACACAAACAACAATATATTCATGTGCACATGACTGGCTTTCTGGAAACTCCCAAACAGTTGGTTATACCTAACCAGAGAAGGCAGGGACTTTTAAATAGCACGGGTCAGTCACATGATCTGGTGAACCATTCATCTGTCACCATCTGCCACTACTTCAACCTGTCAACGAGCCACAGATATCAGATTTCAGCATAAAATGTGTTTGCAGGGAGTCACTTTGAAGACATTTCAGGCAGATGATTATGATAAACCTTACAGCTTACATCACTTGCATAGCTATGAACTTACTAGCCAGCAGTTTTGCAGCTTAAGTCAAATGGTGTGAGCTGAGTGGTTTGGCCACGAGCACATACAGTGGTATTAAAACGTGAGCTCACCTCTGTTTAAATACCAGGTTTTTCTGATGTAAAAAAACAAGACCACAATAAATCTTTTCAATACCTTTTCCACCTTTAATTTGACCTTTAACCTGTACAGTTCAACTGAGAAATAAACAAATCTGTTAATTCAAAAAATATTGGAAAAATGTACAATAAACTCGCTTTAATTGCAGAATTCTGCTTTTTTTTGGGTAGAAGTGTCCCCTGTAGCAACCTTGGTTTGCGCATTTGCCTTACAAGCAAAAGGTCCCTGGTTTGATTCCAGTGGGGACACAAGCCCCTCTCCACATGGAGGGTTGCGTCAGAAAGGGCGTTAAACCTCTGGAAACCCCTTGATGGAGAATACAAGGGAGCAGCTGAAAGGTACATTCATGCGGTCTTTTTGGGCAGAAGTTTGTTAGCATGGCACGTCTTGACTTGGTCCACTTTTGCAAAAGTGCTCCAAGTCTGTCAGATTGTGAGGGCATCTCTTGTGCGCAACCCCACAGATTTTCAGTTGGATTTAGGTCTGTACTCTGCCTGGGCAATTCCAAAACTTTAGTTTTCTATCAGTGAAGCCATTCTTCAGTTGATTTGGATGTATGCTCAGGGTCGCTGTCGTGCTGGAAGGTAAAATTCCTCTTTAGTTTCACGTTTCTGGCAAACGTCTAAAAGTTCTGGGCCAAAATTAACTGGTATTTGGAACTGCTCATAAGTCCCTCCATCTTGACTAAAGCCCCATTTCCTGAAGACAAACAAGCCCACGGCATGATGCTGCCACCACCATGCTTCAACACAGACATGGTGTTCTTCTGGTGATGCTCAAGTGTTGTTTTGGGGCTAAATTTTTAATTGTGGTCAAAAAGTTCAACTTTGGTGTGATGAGACGATTTTCTAACATGCTGTCAGTAGACCTGATGTATTTTTGTGCAAAATGCACAAGCCAGGCCTGGATGTTGTTCTTTGCAAGAAAAAGTTTCCATCTTGAGACCCTATGGAGAATACAGGAGATTGTTGTCACATGTTCTACACTTGGCAGAAATTCCTGCAGCTCCTTCAGTGGTGCTGTAGGCCTCTTGGCAGCCTCCATGACCAGTTTCTGTCTCGTCTCTTCATCAGTTTTTTAGGGGCGTCCAGTTCTTGGTAACATCACTGTGGTTCTGTATTTTCTCCACTTCTTGATGACTGTCTTCACTGTATTCCATGGTATATGTAATGCTGTGGTAATTTTTTGTCCCCTTTTCCTGACTGATACCTTTGAACAACAAGATCCCTTTGATTCTTTGTCAACTCTCTGTAAACCGTGACTTTTGCTGTAGGATGTAACTGAGTAACTGTCAGGAAAATCCTACGAAGGCAGCTGAACTTTATTTGGGGTGAATCAGGCTCACTATAATTAATGGCAGATGTGTTAATGGCAGACTAAATGCTGTAATTAAAGCATTTAGTCTTTTGGAGTACACATTAAAGCAATTAAAGCATATTAGTTTACTGTATGATTTTAATTTTTTTGGATTTTCCCAGGTTGTACAGGTTATAGGTCACATTAAAGGTGGAAAAAAATGTAAATTATTTATCGTGGTCTCATTTTTTTACTTCAGAAAAACCAAATATTTTTCTAGGGGTGTGTAGACTTTCTATATCCACTGCAGCTTGAAATTTGGTGAGATGGGTCACGATCTTGCAAATGTCATAAGAGTCAAAGGCAGAAAGACAGCAGTACATCAAGAAAAAACATCTTACCTTGTGTACAAGTCCTGTGACTAAACAGTCTGATTTTCCTAAGTGCCAAATGAAACCAATAATGAAAGCTTGTGATGGGTTAAAAAAGCACAAATGTTGGAACATCAGATGATTTTTTTGAACATTTGTTTCCATCCTGATGTATTTCAGGTGATTTTTCTCATTAATATTTTAGGGTCTGTGTTGAAGTGCTTAACCAGCTCCAGAATCTGACTCATCCCGTAGCTGCAGAGTCACTAAATGACAGAGGAGCTGCTGGTCAGTCTTTACAAAGAAAGAAAGGACCCTGAATGTTGCTTCAGAGAGAGAGAGAGAGGTGATTCATTCCATGCTTTTGTTTTGCTTGTGAAATTGTTTCCTCTTTGCACTTACTAATTCAGTCTTCCCGTATGTGTTGACTGAATTGGTTGTTCCTGTCAGTATATTCTAAAGCTGCATTCATCTCTTTTGCTGGAAAATCCACAGCATTAATTGTCATGCAAAATACATTTGAGTCTTACTCTAAGCCATTAAGATGACTCCTTATCTTAAAAGATATCACCCACGAATGTGTCTATCTTTGTTCTGTGGCTCATGCTGACTTTGGACTCTCCACCTCCACTGTAAAGGGTGATGAATGTGAGGAGCAGAACAGAAAGCATAAACTGGGACAAAACACAAAAAGGGATTGTTGCAATAAGATTTTTAAAGGTTTATTTTTAGTCTGACTGAAATAAGAAATAAGACTATATATTAAAAAGGTGGACATAGCTTCTGGGCCTGAAACGCAAAGAAAACTCCCAAATACCTTTAATGTAATTTCTTTCTAAAGGCCACCAGGGGAAAAAGATTTCAGTTTGTCCAGAAGTCTAAATGGAAGTGACCCTGTCCCAAATCCCTGGAAGACTGAAACAGGTTTTTAGCACCATCCGTCATTCCTTCGATTCTGACCAGTTTTCCAGTCGTTGCTGATGAAAAATACCCCCGCAGCATGATACTGCCACCACCATGCTTCACTGTGGGGGTGATGTTATGAGAGGTGTTGGGTTGGGGGCAGACTTAGTGTTTTCCTTGATGGCCAGAAAGTTCAAATGTAGTCTCGTCTGACCAGAGGACCATCTTCCATACATTTGGGGAGTGTCCCAGATATCGTTTGGCCAACTCTAAACACGCTTTATTATTTTTTCTGTCAACAGTGATGTATTTCTGGCCACTCTAGACAGATTTATTGTGGTGCCATATTCTTTCTGTTTTGATGATGGATTTAATGGTGTTTGCCCTGATTTGTTCTTCTCCACAGCTTTGTTCTTGACCTGTTTGGAGAGCTCCTTGGTCTTCATGGTGTGTCTTGCTTAGTGGTGCCCTTTGATTAGTGGAGCTGCAGACTCTGGGGCCTTTCAGAAAAGGCGTATGTATACTTAGATCATGTGACACTTAGATTGCACACAGGTGGACCTTATTTAACTAATTATGTGACTTCTGAAGGTAACTGGTAACTGGTAGCACCAGATCTTAGTTAGGGGCTTCATAGAAAGGGGGGTAAGTACATATGCACACACCGCTTTTCATTTTTTAATTTATTAGACATTAAAAAAAAACATTTCACTTCACCAAATTGGGCTATTTTGTGTAAAGTGTTTCCATAAAATCCAGCAATAATCAATTTAAATTACACGGTGAATACTTCTGCAAGCCACTGCAGGTTTTCTCTGGGAGCTCTGGCTGCTCCTGCACTGAAGAACATGCGAGGTTATTACTGTTTATGTCAACCCAGGTCACACTTGAAAAAGAGATTGTTGATCTCTGCGCTTTTTTCCTGGTTAAATGAAATATAAATGATACGCACCCTTTCAGACATGTTTGCATATTACTAGAAATACGCCCACATGCTCATAGTAATTACACCAGAATATGTTCGCGTCAGCACAGCAAATATTCACACAGACTTTGTGAGATCGCAGGTTCAGTCTGACTGTGTTACACCAGAGGTTGCATTAACCATACCATGCCATAAAAGTCACTGATAGAAAAATTCTGGACACGAGAAGTGGCCTGTCATAACTTTTAACACCCTGTCCATCACGGGGGCAGGGGAAGCATTTATTTTAAAGCTTTAGTTACTTACTATTTTACTGATAAATCACATAATTACTGAGAAATATAAAAGTAATTAAAAGCATCAAGAGCTGCAATGATATACTGTATATGAATCTAAAAAGTGCAGATCTTTAAATACTTTAAATATATTTTGATTATAAAACATGTGCACTATAAAGCAATTTAAATAGAATTATTGCTGAAGTAAAGAGTCTAAAAACCTTTAATCCACTTTGCAAAGCAATTATCCAGCAAAGAATAATGTTTAAGCTCTTGTGCAGCACCACTTTTCACATCATAAATCAGGACACAGGATTGCCAATGAGCCTGAAAATGTTTTCCACACTCATTTTTTCTGATTAAATATTCTGATTTGCTGTGGGCCCTCTTGCTTTGTTCTTGGTCCCTAAAGTATTCTGATTCTGATTCTCCCGTGCCGTCCCATACCAAAAATCCTGGAAACACCCCTGGTCCAACACGACTGCTGCATGGGCATTTGCAGGCTCAAGTGCAAACCCGTCACATTTGTTTTAGCAGTTTTACTCACTCTGTTCAACTGAATTCAGTTCAAGTCAGTTTTACTGATTCACAGCAAAAGTCGCCTCAAGGTGCTTTACACTGTAAGGTAAAGACCCTACAGTATCAGAGAGAAAACCCCAACGATCAGACAATCCCCTATGAGCAAGCACTTGGTGACTGTGGGAAGGAAGAACTCCCTTTTTAACAGAGACCGCTGGCAGACCCAGGCTCAGGGAAGGGCAGCCATCTGTCTCGACCGGTTGGGGGTGAGGAGAAAGAGACGGGAGACAGAGGCTATGGGAGAGAGAAGACTCTATTCAGAGCTGAGCATTTAGTGTCCCCGTAGTGTAGTGGTTTACATGTTCACCTTACAAGTGAAAGATCCCTGGTTTGATTCCAAGTGGAGTCACCATGGAGGGTTGTGTCAGGAAGGGCATCCGGTGTAAAACCTCTGCCAAATTACCATTTCGTATTAATCCGCTGTGCCGGACCCTTGGGGAGAATACAAGGGAGCAGCGGAGGGTACGTTCAGAGCTGAGCATTCAGTCCTGCTGGTCTTAACTGTTCCAAATTTGCCATCAGCAGGTCCCACTTACACTCAGAGCACTGAGTACAGTAAGACCACTGTAAACCTCAACAACAATAGCACATTAAATAAAAAAAGTTGTATTTCTAATTAAATAATTTCTAAATTAAGTAGAATTTATGCTACAAAATGTTATATAGTTTTTAATAATCATAATCTTACAGCTACATGTCAAAACACATCCCTGCTTTGAAATGTCGATTACAAAATGTGTATAGACATAGAATGACAGCAAAATGAACAGTAGCCACTTATCGATATTCACACATCTTCCTTTTCTTTATGCTTCATAAAAATTATATCCTTATAACTCTTTTTAAACTGCTTTATATCTGGACATTGCTTCAGTTCCACATTCAAACTGTTCCACAGTTTCACTTCACACACAGAAACACAAAACACACACACATTAACAGTTTTCAAGTTGCAAAATGCCCTGAACTTAAAACTTCCCTCTCTTTCAGTGAACGTGCTTTGAATATTTCCTGCTAACTGATTTTATTTATATATATTTTTTTGCTCTGAACAAAATTTGTGCTTTTTAAAAAAATCCACTAGGTACGCAAATTTCAATATTTCAAGCTTTAAGAAGAGTGAATTTGATCCCTATGACTCACATTCTAAATGGTCCAAACTGCTTTTTTTTTTTTGAAGAACAAAAAGTGAACATAATATAGTTTTGTAATTACTGCCCCAGACCTCCAGTGAAGCAGTGAACAACAGAGAACGTGGAATGACATGCATCTAATGCCATCCTTTCCTTATTTAGTACAGGAATGCTTCTTGACACTTTGGAATAAATATATTTCGTATGCGATTTCCAGCTGAGTCTCTCGTCTATCATTACCCAAAGAAATATGTTTTCATTCACTCTTTCAGTATCAACCCCATTTATTTAAATCTTTACATGTGCATTTAATTTACTATTTCCCAGTTTCCCATTGTCAGCTGTCTTTCAGGATGACCTGTTTTCTTTCTTTCTCTGTCTCCATCCTCCAAGTCTTAACTTCTGTCTGTGGCACGAGCCTTGTCTCATCCCTGTATGATGTTATCACCAGCTCCATTGACTACATTCTGTCACGGTTGACTAAGCGAAGGATAAATTTACAGATTACATTTTCAGTCACAAAAGAGAAAGCACATGCTATGAGGAAGCTCACATCTGAGGTGGGAAAACAGCTGCTATTTTCCTCCCCTCTCTCATGCATGCTCCTCTCTATCCCCTCCTATATTTTTAAATGTCACCTCTCCTCTATCTCTCCCACCCTTCCCTCTCCTCTTTATGCCAACTCACGCCTCCTCCCCTTCACATCTTTTCCCTCTTTCTCTCTCTCTCTCCTCTCTGTCACCACCTTCCCCTCTTTCCCAGCACGCTCGTCTGTACTGTCTTCCTCCCCCGAGTTTTGTTCCTCTACAGTGCCTGCTCCTTTTGCAAATTCCTAACACTACATGCGCATTTGGACACAAACTTTGGGTTAGAGAAAATCCCTTCGGTTTAATGCTAGAGCACACATTAATATCCTAGGCAGGCAAGCAGCATTAATGATCTTCTTGAGGGTGGCCGTCTGGCTCAGCCAGTCGGGGGCGAGGTAACTGAGTGTGGAGGGAACGTCTGCCTTCGAAGCCAAACTGTGAGCTGCTTCCCGAGGAGAGGAGTCTGATAGCCAAAGGCTTTGCCTCTCATTCTGCATTTGGAAGACCAAGGAGCCACATGTAACTGAGGTATCATCCTGAGTGAGGATGATACAAGTCTGTGAGGCCTTTAAGAAATTATAAAATGTTCTCATGTATTCTCAGCTTTACAAGAGCCCAAGAAAGAAAAACATCCTTTTGGATCAATTAGAAATGATGATCAGCAGTGCCAACGGTATAGCCCCAGTTTCTTCATGAATGAACCCCACTTGATGCAGTGTCATTTCTTTTTGTTTTTTTTCTTTATGTAAATTGGATACTTAAAAGCCAACATGCAGCAGCAAAGCCAACTCCATAATAAATGTACCTTTCGAATGCTCCTTTGTATTCTCCCCAAGGGGTCGCCACAGCCGATTAATCCCCATTGGTAATTTGGCAGAGGTTTTACACTGGATGCCCTTCCTAATGCCCTTGCACACAGTGATCACCTAATAGCTCTTCACTCAAACTGTGCTAAGGGCCTAGATCATATTTTGTTGCTTTATGGGCACTTTTCTATTTTCGCAAGAAAGAAGAAAGATATCGCTACTCCTGGTTTTGATCTGGGTTGTGATGTTCATAAAATGAGTGTCTGGATGTGCCCCTCTGTTATTTATGTGTGAATGCCATCTTTAAGTTTGTTTAGGGCACACTAATGTCTTAAGCACGGTTAGGGTGGTGGCGGAGGCATAGCACTGGGTCCAGGCAGGCAGTAATAGGGCAATAACCAGGTTCGGCAACTATCAATTCACAACGTTCCTCTGTCACTCTTCCTATATTTGGTATTCCTGTTGTGCTGGCCGATTTTCAATGATTCCCTTCTTTTAGATGGCAGACCAACTGATAATAGCACTGTGGTAGCGTTAAATATCACTTTGCCTTCCTATCACCATTATCCCAACGTCAGTAATATGATCAGTGCTATGACATGCTGATGTCTTCACCTATTTTCCTTCTTTTTATAGTCATGTTTACGACTGACCATGCAGTCATAATACTCCTGAACTCAAACACTTCTCATATGGTGTTGAACAAGATGCATTTGTCCTGGATGTGACTGTTTGCAGGCCTCCTTGATTCCTCAGTGGATTTTAATTTTCATTAGTTTTTGCAATACAGCCAACAAATGACAAGAAATCTGATCACTTTCTTTCTGTACTTCTTTTATCTGTGATTCGAGGCGAATCTTGAGCCAGATGAGCTGCTGCGTCATGGATGTTCTGGTCTCCTTCACACAGCTGCTAGAGATCCTTCAACTTTAACACGCTGCCGTAATAACAGCCTGGAGAAGGCTTGGTACTCCAAAGGCTTCAACTAACTTTAGCTAACCAGATTTAGAGTGAGTAAAAGACTCACTGTTACCATGAACAAACTGGAATATGTCTGATGAAATATGACTTAAACCAGCCTTTAGAATCCAATACACCTTGTTTGAGGCTATAGAGGGAATCCAATCACGGCTTGGCACAGCACAGCTAACACTAACAATACTGTGCTCATGCACAGACCGCCCTTTTCCATGTCTGTCTTCACGAGCCTCTCGTTTTTTTGAATAGAACTGGGTTTCATGTCACGCACACCCACAATAGCGTATTTCAGATTTTGCCAAAATATCTTTTTGCTGCAGCTCAAACGCACACTTGTGTTCATAGTATCCGGGCCAGCCAGCTGCTCTCAGTTGCAGCAAAGACCCCCTGTGGAGGCTTGTTAAATCTGCGCGTGTGTGTGTGTGTGTGTGTGTGTGTTGCCTCCACCCGTACAGTAAGCAGATAAAGTCATCATATCCTGGTGAAAATAACCAAATGGGTCACCAAAATGTTTTCCTCTTTCGATCTGCATTCTGGGTGTGTGTGTGTGTGTGTGTGTGTGTGTGTGTGTGTTGTTAAATCAATTCTCATGAAAGCAAGGTAAGGCACACTGTATTAAAGATGAGGATTTCTTTATTGCTGTTAGCCTAGCAGCGGGTGTATTGAAAATCCAAGGCAGACTGAGACTCCATCTGAGTGAACTTTGAAGTTTTAGAAAGAAAGAATATGCAGAGCAGAGCTGCTGCTGCTTCCTCACTGCTCAGCGTTCACCATGAGTCTGTGAATCGGTGTCTGCTGAGCTCTGAGCACAGCAGGAGATCCTCAATATGCTGAAGTCTTTAGAAATAAAATTCCAATTTCAATTGGGAGATAAAATGCAGGCCAGATGTCGACCTCCATTTATTAACGAATGTTTATGGAAATGCCCCTAAACTGCCTTAAGTGTACTTAAAGAACAAGGAATGTAATCTTTTGGAATCAAGTTCGCAGTGTAGGCTCGAAAGGCAGCTCTAATAAGTGTGTGGCCCTGAGGTAGGAAACGACACATTTTTTCATGATTTAATTCAAAAAGGTAATGTTCAGGTATTCTGTGTTGATTACAAATCAAGTTAAAAATTTAAAGTTTGGCTTTTGTTTGGCTTATAGCTCATGAAAATCAGAAATCCAGTATCTCAGATTATTAGAATATTTCCTGAGATCAATCAAGAAAGGATTTAAATGCAGAAATATTCAACTTCTGAAATCTTCTCAATTTTTTGAGGTAGAACACAATATACACAAACAATATGGCACTGAATTATTGTGGTAGTGTGAATAAGGAACAGGTGCTTAACTATGAAATAAAAGAATAGAGATAAAACACACACACACAAAGAAATGTTAAAGATCAGCAGCTGGAGGGCCTGAGGTAAACTGTTTAAATAATATTCTTCTATTAAACAAAGAACCTTCATAAATTTTTAGGCTTTGGCAAATAAAAGAACCTCACTAAAATACACAAAATTTAGGCATTACTGTCAAAGATTAAAACTAGTCTTTCTCACTATGGTCCAAAATATGACTATAAATAATGTCCTTTAGGGTAAAGTTATTGAGTGGAGAGATCTTTGCAGAGAGCGAGCTGTGTACATCCTGCCACAAAGCTTTAACTCAAGAACGTTCAAAGAGTAAATATGGTTTTTTTTAAGTCAAAAATATAGTTGGGGTTTCAAGTCCAAATTGCTGTTGCAACAAATCAGTGGATGGATATGTCCCATTTGGTGTTTTAAAATGGATTTCTTTGGCTTTTAGATTCATGCTGAGGTGGGACCTTTAGAGAGCTGTGCATAAAGGAATTCCCGCAAACATTAATGAACTGAAGCAACAGCGATGCGAGAGATGTCGTACAGAAAAAAAAATAACTTCAAGTTGTTGCTGGCATAGGTGGTTCTACAAGCTAGTGAATTGTGGAGTGTACTTAGTTTTTTAAATGTTAGGTCTGAAAGTCACTATTTGTTTTGATAACAGCTTCATTCACTCAGGCATTAAGTAAGTGTTCCTGAGTGCCTCTGATCAAAACAGTAACTACTCATTCATTACAGATCACTTCAGCGTAAACATCTCTTCTTTTATCACCCTTAAGTAGTATTTTACCAAGTAATTACTTAATCATAAATCCCATATCTCTGAAGTTAACAGTTTTTCTATATGTGGGAATGTGAGCTAAAAATAGATAGAAACAGAAATCTTTACAGGAGAGTGACCTGAGATAAATATTCAGAAGACAGATAAAACTGAACTTCTTTCAGCTCCCTAAAAAAATGTGTGGGACTGAATTAATGAAGTCTTTTATAAGTCTCAACACAAAGGCAGTTTATTCAATGAGACTTTTGTGACAGGGTTTGTAACTGCGGCTTTAAAGGGCTTTTCCGCGAGCTGAAAGGTCACCAGTTGGAACCAGCATGAGCTAGTCAGCTCCTTCGACTTGTATCAACGAGTCCTTGAGCGATACAGCGACCCCCCACCCGTGTCACCAGCGCATCGCCTTGAACCAGTGCACCAGCTGAGTGTCTCAAGTGTAAATGCAAAGACTGCGTGTACGGCAAAACCTCTGCCAGGGCACATAATAGGAGCTGCGAGCATTTCATCAGACGGGGCCTGCCGCCGCCTGCCTCATGATTTCCTCTCTTTGATCCCGAACCCTCCAGTCATATGCAAAGAAGGTTACGAAGATGCCGCCAGGCTGGGAGCGACCGCTCCTATAGTGCAAAGAGTGGAGTAGGCTGCGTTTCGTTTTCAGAGGTTAAAGTCTGACTGGTCTTGACACACCAGAGCTGTAAATTATACAACAATGCAGCGGTGCCAACACTACTCCCTCCATAAGACACAGTTTCATTCTCTGAAGTCAAAGTGTATCGATGACACACTTTTACTGGTGTATAATTGGTAGTATAAACACGGGTCTGTTGAAGAAATATGAGAAACATCCTTTTATCAGCTGGGAGGGATCCTCTAGTACAGTTTAGTGTTTTAGAGCGGTGATTTCATACAGCACCTATTCATATGGGTGAGGGTGAGTGTGTCCAAACACATAATGTGAAATATTTCAAGCCTGTTTTTATTTGAATGAATATGGCTATAATATGGATAGCTCATGAAGATGTCAAATTATTAGAATATTTCATTTTAAGTTTGACTAAATTACTATCCAGCCAGTATAAATATGCTGTATCTCTGGGCCTAGCTCTGTGCACATTACTTTAATCATGGGGAAGACTCCTGACTTGACAGTTGTCCAGAAGATTGTCACTGACATCCTCCACAAGGAGGGTAAGCCGCTGAAGGTCATTGCTGAAAAGGCTGGCTGTTTACAGAGTGCTGTAGCATGTTAATGCAAAGTTGAGTGGAAGGGGAAAGTGTGGAAGGAAAAGGTGCACAAGCAACAGGGATGTCCACAGCCTTGCGAGGATTGTCAAGAAAAGTTGATTCAAGATCTTCGGGGAGCATTACAAGGACTGAGACTGGTGTCCTTGTATCTAGAGCCACCACACACAGACATTGTCAGATATCAAGCCACTCCTTAACCAGAGACAACATCTAAAGTGTCTGGGCTGGAGTCTATGTCTGCGCTTTTATGTCCTGTAGAAAAAAATCCAGATCTGATTCTTCCAACATTTTCCAAAGTCTATGTGTGAAAATGGCTTAGGTAAAGGATTGCTAAATGCCTGTTGCAGCCATATATAAATCCTTTGGGTCCCGTGGGTTATCAGATGGGTCATCTGTGGACGCTTGATCGAATGTGGGTCTGGGAAGTCAATGCCTTGGGCTCTTTGCAGTATTCCTCAAGCTGTTTCTGACCAGTTTCTGTTGTGTGGAGGAGCCCATTGTTCTGCTGGGGGAGACTGCTGCTGTTAGGGAGTGCAACTGTCATGGGGTGTGTTTGGTCCGTCCATCCATCCATCCATCCATCTGGAGCCTATCCCGACCATCATAGAGTGAAAGGCAGGGTACACCCTGAACAAGTCGCCAGTCCATCACAAAGAGAACAAAGAGAGACAATGATTCATAGCTGTGGTCGGTTTAGAAATATTAATTAACCTTTACATGTCTGTGGACTGTGGGAGGAAGCTGAAGTACACTGAGAGAACTCACACGAGCACAGGGAGAACATGCAAACACAGAAGGACCCAAGTTGGCTGGCTACTGGATTCGAAACTGGACCATCTTCCTGTGAGGAGACGGCACTAACCACTTTGTTTAGCTGGGTGGTAACGTCCGCATAAATGTCACTCCTGTTTGCCGTTGCTGTTTGACTCGTTTTGAGCACTAAACTTGCTGATGTTTAGGAAGAGCTTATTTTTACAGTGTTTACCACAGACATCAGGCTGGGTATAACATCATACTTCTTTATTGGAGCCATGAGAATTAAGTGATTATTCGATTAATAGGCAAATAGGTTTCCAAATGTAAGAATTTGCTGTTCAGTTTAATCTCACATTGTGGATTTAACAAATCAAGACATTTGTCATCTCTAGGAAAGTTCACACTTTTTAAATGTGTTTTTTAAACAAAGTTACATGATTTAACTTATAACAAATAAATGGCTGAATATGAAAATAGTAGTCCTTCCATCTATCCTTTCTCGGGCCTTTCCATGTAGCTTGTACAATGAGAAGCAATTTAAAGCCATAATAAAGATAACATCTTCTTGTTGGGATGGTTTTGGGGTGAGTCAGTGGTAAATCCTGCAGGACTTGGCTCATTCACAGCTTTGTATTGTTGGAGAGGAGGGAGATATAAATACTCAGACAGCTTCCTGCTTCTCCCTGCTGGGTTTCAGCATTACAGCCGTCCCAGCTGAGCACACACCCAGACACAATAGACCAGCCCGGACCTTCATAAAGGATTATCAAACAAGTCTCCTTCATAGTTTCATTTAGAGCGTGACCGAACAGGCACAAAGACGATGAGATTTCAGGTATTTTTAATGATTTCATGAAGTCATGTGGAAATGAGTCAAGAAACAGAAAGTGAACATTATTTTTTTTTGTTTCAAACTTAAAATTAAAAGTAATGCACTCCCAATGGGTATCACTATTACTGCTAATAGTGGCAGTGCAATTTTGCTTTTTTTAACATGACAGCCTATTACTGCTAACTCTACTAGTACTAAAGGCTAATACCACAACTACTACATGATAAGTTTTGTGACTAAAATACTCTTGTTGTAGATTACCACTATATGCAATGATTGACACTGTTTCAAAGTTGTGATTAGACATCTTTGCTATTGTTTTTTTAATTTAAAATTGTTATTTCTCTCATTATATCTTTTGGACTAACTAGTTTCCACATAGCAGCATTTAGGCCTATTGGCTAATAAGTTTAGAAGTAATGCATATTTCTAGATTGACCTTTCAAAGACTAAACTACTCAACAAATACAACAATTGACAGCTGATGATACACAAAAATTTCATAAATGTATAAATACTAAAATTAATGCAACCACAGTGCCTTAAAAATACACTTTGGCTGCCCACTGCGTAGCTATAGTCAGGCTATATCAGGCAAACGCTAGCTGATGCGCAGAGCCAAACAGTATCTGCAGATTTTTTTCTTAGTTTTCTGCAGTGATCTGTGGAGTGTTTTTTTTTCTTGTTCCATTATGAATCAGTTAATCGTGAAGATTTCAGGACACGTTTTCA
Organism: Etroplus canarensis; assembly: GCA_015106775.1. Taxonomy (NCBI): domain Eukaryota; kingdom Metazoa; phylum Chordata; class Actinopteri; order Cichliformes; family Cichlidae; genus Etroplus; species Etroplus canarensis. Next base: position 92,842 of record VUQH01070629.1, on the reverse strand, counting down.
GGACAGCCTTTTCACCCTGATCAAAATTACAGCAGCATACACTAGCAACAGAGAGGCGGAAATGACAAATATGACAAATATTTGCATGGCAACATGCTCCACTTCAAAATCTGCGGAAAAATCTGTGGAAAAGCTGCAAAATTCTGCCAGCAGAAATTACGTCTTCGCCCGCCAACGAGACAGATGTGACTTGTCTTAGCTAACTTAGCTGTAGCTAAGTGTATTCGCTGATTTTTGCTAGTTTTTATTAAACCTTAATGATGAACGGTCATTTAGTTTTTCCGTCCATTGTTCCACATACTTCAATAAGACGGCAGTCAAAACAGCTCATGAGAGAAAAAATAAAAGCAGAATGAAAGAAGCTAAAGATACTGTCAGAAAACTTGTTTAAGTAAATATTTGTCTAGCTGAATACCTTGAGTACAGACTACAGTAGCTCCTCTGTTACTGTAGCCTTGTTTTTCTCACAAGAAGAGGTCTGTTTTTTCAGAGGAAGACTATATTTTGAAGTACACTGAAATTCGTAAAAGCCTAAACATACACTCTATTGACGAAAGCATTGGGTAACACCACTTAATTGACTGAATTCAGGTGTTACTATGCTCGTAATCTTCCTACATAAAGTTATCGAGTGGGGTTGAAGAGTACTGAGATGCATAGTCTTCAAAAATCACCAGTGCTCTGCTGACTCAGCAACTGCAGAGTCCAGACCTCCTCAGACATTAACATCAGCACCAAAGCTATGCAGCTGGAGCTTCATGGCATGGGTTTTCACATCTAAGCAGGTGCATGCAAGCCTTATGTCATCAAGCACAATGCTAGGTGTCTCTGGAGCAGTGGAAACATGTTCAATGAACATGGAATGAACAATTACACTTCTCTATCTAGTAGTCTGATGGACTAGTCTGGGTTTGGTGAATGCCAGGAGACCATTGCCTCCCTGACTGTATTGTGTCAACTGTTTGGTAGAGGAGGGATAATGCTATGGGGTTATTTTTATGGGGTTGGACTGGGCCCCATAATTCCAGTGAAGGGAAATCTTAATACTTGAGCTTACCAAGACAATTTAGACAATTCTATGCTTCCAACTTCGTGGAAGCAGTTGAGGGAAGGCCCTTTTCTACCCCAGCAAATATGGTAGAAACCACGACATCTTCCGGCTGCAAAAACTGAGCTGCAGACAGTCATATGCTGACATTATTACAAAGTTTGGGACATACTCGTACAGAGTAAGAAATGCAGATCAGATTATTGCAATAATGGTATTAAATGCATCTTTCTTTGTATTTTTACAACTTCTTCTTCTTTCAGCTGCACCTATTAGAGGTCACCACAGTGGATCATCTGCCTCCATCTCACCATAGCCCTGCATCCTCGTCCCTCACACCAACCCTCTGTCTTCCTTCACTACATCCATGAACTTTCTCTGTGGTCTTCCTCTTCTCCTGCTGCCTGGCAGCTCCATCATCAACATCCTTTGTCCAATATATCCACTATTCCTCCTCTGAACCTCATCTGTTCTGCATT
>VUQH01070629.1:72883-91295 GCA_015106775.1 Etroplus canarensis | reverse complement strand
TGTGGTCTTCCTCTTCTCCTGCTGCCTGGCAGCTCCATCATCAACATCCTTTGTCCAATATATCCACTATTCCTCCTCTGAACATGTCCAAGTCATCTCAACCTAGCCTCTCTGACTTTGTCTCCAAACTTTCTCAACTTGTGCTGTTCCTCTGATGGACTCATTTCTAATCCTGTCCATCCTGGTCACTCCCACTGACAATTTCAATATCTTTAATTCTGGCACCTCCTTGTCATCAGTGCCACCGTTTCCAGTGCATACCTCCACCTCTCCAGGCTCTCTTCCACCTCTTCCCTACTCTAACTAGAGATCACAATGTCATCATATTCCACGGAGACTCCTGTCCGACTCATCTGTCAACTTGTCCATCACCACTGCAAACAAGAAGACACTCTGATCCCTGATGTAATGATGGATTTTTAAAATAACAATTAATCTAGTTAGTGTGTTGTTGTCAACAGGCGTCCGCACAACGTCATCTCGTTGTGGACAGACTACTGTTACAGCAGGCTGTCTTATTAAAAAAATAAAAATACTTTTAAGGAATTCATGATTGTGCACATCTTAATTTCGTCTCATTTGTTGCACAGTGCAATGGCCTCTTTATCCCTGATGTCAGCATTAGAGATACTGTTATTCTAATAAATAAAAAGAAACAATTCTTGAATTCTCGGTTCAGTTTTCATTTTGGAACTTTTTTCAACCATGACATGATGTTGACAAAAATCCTCCACGTGATGTGGACCTTTTGGGTTGAACCAGAGTGGAGATTGCGAGCCAGACCCCCCCCCCCTCATCCAACAAATGCTCTTCTGGGTGAATGGGCAAATTGTCCCACAGACACACTCCAAAATCTTGTAGAAAGCCTTCCTAGAAGAGTAGAAATGATTATTGCTGCAAAGAAGGGACCAACTCCATATCAATGCATAAGGATTTATAAAGGGCTGTTATAAAACTCCTGTTGTTGTAGTTTCCTGGTGGTGCAGTATTTTTGTCGATTTCATGCATATTTTTCACAAGATGCAACACAAGAAGACACGTCAGTACGTGTGTAACAAAGCGAAAAAGGCTTAAATACAAAACAACAAACTTTAAAAAAAGCATCTGCTAACATTTACAGAATAGGATGGTACATTTTGAATTTTATGTGCGTTGTGCACTTGCAGTTCACACATTATCATGGCAGATATATGTCTGCAGTTTATGAAACACCAGACGACCCTGTTAGCTCCAGAGCTGCTGCACAGAGCTGCAGGGGAGGACAGGGCGTCCTCTCAGCCGATCTGATGTCTTTTTTCAAAGCTCCCGCACCCTCGGGGCTTTACTTTCAGAGTGGGTTTTAAGGAGATTTTCCCAAGGAAAAAAAAAAAACTGTTTCATAAGCCCGTGAGTGTTGCTTTTGAATGATGTGTGTGAGAGCGAGAAAGTGAGTCTGACTCTGAGTGAGCTGGAGTGTTTATAATCTCTAAATTGCCCTGAGCTATAGTAAGATACATGCTGCAAACCGCGGGGTGAGCAGCAGGGCAGGAAATCAGCTGATAAACCTGTATATCCTAGTGTAATGTAATATTGCATTTAGTCTGTCTAAACTACTTTTCTATCTTGCAGTCAAATTGTCATGAAGTTTTGTGATGGTGTGAATGAGTCCTGCTGACTTTGGTGATCTTTCTTTGCTGTCGGGAGTTTACGATTTTATGGTTTTGGGTGAAATTTCTCAACAGTTAATTGATGCATTTCCTTTGACTTGTAAAAACTTTGTTACTCATCTGAATTGCCATCTAGCAACACTGCATATCAGAATTTCTTCACCGTCAGTGCTCATTGCAGCGTCTACTAATTAATGTATCACTATGAGGACAGGGAGTCTGTCTGTGTTTAAAATAAGCACGATTAGCTCCTGCAGGTTACTTTGTATTCTCCCCGGATTAATTCGCATTGGTAATTTGGCAGAGGTTTTACGCCAGGTGCCCTTCCTGACGCAACCCTCCATGGTGAAAGGGGCTTGTGTCCCCACCTGAGATCAAACCAGGGACCTTTCACTTGTAAAGCAAATGTGCAAACCACTACGCTACCGGGGACACTCCTGCAAGTTACCACAGAGAACCTCAGTTAAAAGTGAAACACCTTCATATCAGTGTGTCGCTTCACACTGTTGATCCAAAACTCCAAACTCCACAACTGTGCGGCTAGTAGCTACACCAAACCCTTCCCTCAAGCACCAACGCCACCCCTAACCCCCACCCCATCCGTTAACCCAGGCCTGCAACACTTGAGAGCAATCGTGCCATCAAATCAACTGCTGACGCCGCGGCCGAGGGACTCTTCGCTAACAAGGCTGAGTCACACAGAGTTGAAACACTACAGCTCCAGATCTGACGTGAGGACAACAATCCCTCTTTGAAAGTTAGCAAGCAACAGGAGATGGCTCTCGACTTGAGAAGGACCTCTTTTTTTTCAGCGGTGGCACAGCACGACCTCCAGTTCTTCTATTCAGAGCGACAGAGCCAGAAACACCACCTCACAGTGAACGCACAACACACAATGACACACCTACACTGCTGTTTCTCGGAATCCCCTATCTGAGCAGCTTGTGACAGAGAGCATGACTTGCTAAGACATGATTATGAGACAGAATGTCATAATTTATTATATAAAAGGTCTCAATTATGGACTCAAAAGGAGGGGTACTTGCTAAGTTGTGCTGCGTGTAAGAGGAAAGATCACAGGATGTGAGGATAGTTGCACCCTAATTTACACTTCTTCTTCTTGTTCTTCTTCTTCTTGCACAACAAAATAAATAAATCAATAAAATGTATATGAACTAATTTTATCATAAAGCACTCTGTGGATACTAACAATTTAATTTGAAAGTCCAGGTCCTGTTGAAACACAGCTAAGATTTTAAAGCAATTACTTCCAATTTAAACTAATCAGGTTTACTTAAGATGCGCATTAACTTTCATTTCACAAGAATCACCACATATTTCTTGGCCCAGAGCGTCATTTGCAGTGTTAATGGCTTTTAATATATAAGATGGGAATTATTATGAATGATGTGCTCTACACGCTTATTATTATTCAAGAACAGGAAGGCTGCTGCTAGAGTGGCTTCCAATCTTCAGGGAAGGCTTTCTACAAGACTTTGTTTATCTGGGAGTTCATCCAGAAGAGCATTTGTGAGGTCACACACTGAAGTTGGAAGAGAGGGCCTGACTCCCAATCCCTGTTCTAGCTCATGCCAAAGGCATTTGATGGGGTTGAGATCAGGGCTCTGTGTGTGCCAGTCAAGTTCTTCCACACCAAACTCCATGCCTTTAGAGAGTTTGCTTGGTGCACTTGGACTCAGTCATGCTGAAACACAAAAGGGCCTTCCCCAAGCTGTTTCTACAAAGCTGGAACCATAGAGGCGAGCAAAATTTCTTTGCAAGTTGAAGCATTGAGATTTGCCTTCACTGGAACTAAGGGGCTCAGGCCAAATGAAAAAAACAACCCCATAGCATTATCCCTCCTCTACCAAACTTCACATTTGGCACAGTGCAGTCAAGCAGGTAATGATCTCCTGGCAGTGGCCAAATCCAGACTCATCCATCAGACTGCCAGTAAAGAAGTGTGATTTGTCAGACCCCAGAAACATCTATTAGATCATTAGAGTCCAGTGGCAGTATTCTTCACATCACTACATTCAACACTTGACATTGTGCTTGATGTAAGGCTTTCATCCAACTACTCAGCCATGGAAACCCATGCCACGAAGCTCTCGGCATACAGTTTTGTGCTGCTGTCAGCGCCAGAGGATGTTTGGATCTCTGCAGTTATTGAGTCAGCAGAGATTTGGCAACCTTTACGCACTGTGTCCTAGCACTTGGTGACCCTGCTCTGATTACATGGCCTGTCAATTCATGGCTGAGTTGCAGTATTTCTTAAACACTTCCGCTTTGCAAATACTACCACTCACAGATGATCGTGGAATATCTAGAAGAAAAGATATTTCATGAACTGATTTGCTGAAATAGTGGGATCTTATTACAGCACTACTCTGGAATTCAGTGAGCTCTTTAGACTGCTCATTCTTTCAGAAATTTTTGTAAAGGCAGCCTTCATGGCCAGGTGCATTATTATAAACACATGTGGCAATGAGGCTGAATGAAACACTGAAAGACTGATTTCAGTGATTAAAATGTATTACCCAATACTTTTGTCTGTATATTATTGCTAAAAATACAATTAAACACTGGGAATTTTTAGTAAATGTTCACATCTGAGAAGCTTGTGTCAGTGGACAAAGTCAAATTTTCATTTTTTTTCTTTTACTTTACAGATTCTGGTTAACTAATGATAGCTTAAGTACATACTGTCATCTCTAATACACTGGAACGAAAAATAGTTCAGTGAATGTTTTTGATTAGGTTGTCATATCCAAAGCGCAATCAAGTGTTATTTTTGCAACTGTGTAACCTCTATGGGTAGAGCTTGGGTCCCAAGACTTGGGAGTGGATATGTTATGTTATGAAAAGTAAAACATGGGGTGAAAGGTCTGCGCACTATCTGCACTCTCACTTAATAATTTAATTCCTAAAATATTTATGCAAAGGCAATGTTTCAATCAATAGGACCTTCTACAGGGATTTTTCCAGTAGTGATGTTGTGTGCAATTGGATTCCAAATCCACCAAAAAATTGACAAACTGATCAGAAACACCTGCTGAAAATATGTCTATGTCTAGCTGATATGTTCATATACTGACTTGTTGGAAATAATTCAGGACTGGTTTATTTTTAAGCAGTAAACTCAGCCTTTTCATTGGATAGACCTATAAGCAACTTATTATATCTTTAATGTAATAGTTCTGAAATCCAATATGTCTTCAGTTATTAGAGGGACAATTTTTTTTCCAGTTTTTGTGCTTTAAAGAAGTCGTTATAGCAAAAGATGTTGCATTCAAGTACAACATGGATCCATGGTCCGTGGTTATTGTACACACTTACTGTAGACAGTACTACACCCAAACTCAGAGGTTCCACTTAAACTTCACTGGGCATAGCAGCTGACTAATGAGATATTGATCTGAGAGCAGAATTAATTTTAATATTGTTTGTGGACAACATGGACACTTCCTATTGGCTGCAAGGCACACTGGTAATGATCCTTTAAAGCAGCAGACAATGGGGTTCGACTGAATGACAAGCTGTTCCTGATCAGTGGCTGCACAAGAACTGAGACTATTTAATTTTATAAATGAGGATTCGTGAGTTGATAACAGAAGATGGCACATTCATCAAATACATGATCTGTTCCGATTTTTACACTGTGGGTTTCAGTAGGGGCCCAAAAACAAACACTTATCCAGATTGTGCTGTGCTTGTTGTACGTGCTGAGATGCTTGTTGTATGTTGACTCAAGGTTTCTCAGGAACTACAGTCTTTTCCTCTTATTCTGGCTACATTTACTGCATTATGAATGAAGCTACTGTAATCCGAAAATAAAAATCCTACCTCTGCATTGTTACATGCGACTATATCCTGCCTCGCTCTGACAAACCTCATCAGCAGGGGGTCGAAGAGAAAGCACTTCTTCTTGTTCACCTTGTTCCCCGGCCAATTACAGGCCTGCGCTGCAGCAGCCTTAACCTCATGCCGAGTTTGATGGCGCTGTATTGCAGCAACATAAACTTTGAGACTCAGAGACGGAGAGATGAAGGACGGGGATGCATGCTGAGAGAAGGGGGAAAAAACACACCCTGTGAGGAGTTTACAAACCAGAAAAGTGAGAAACATGAAAGACTGACTGAAAGTGAAAAATCTGCACATTCTGTGTGGAGGTGCTGATCGTGCATCAGCACCTGCAGCAGGGGTCGCCTGTGGGTAGCCATCAACTGTACTGCTAACTTCTCAGAAAACACACACACAAGTTGAACCTCTCAGCAAATTTGACTTTGCCTTGTAATTTAACCACATTCCCAGCAAGTGTGGAAAAATTATGAAACGTACCCAGCATAGGTTTGCTCTCTTTTATGTGGGCTTTTGCTTTTTACAGCTATATTGCACTGCTGCCAGGTGGCTTTTGGACAAAAACTATAACCTAAAAGAACCTTCTGAGCCTTGTTACAGTGTAAATATGCCATGTTTATTTGCTGTTTAGTCTGCAAGTGACATAACCCAGCCATGGGGGGGGGCACAAGCTTGCATACTCTTAGTGCTGATCCCAAGTCTGGATAAATGGTGAGGGTTGCATCAGGAAGGCCTGAGTTAACAATGACCACCACTGGTGATGTTAACCATCAGGAGCTGGTGGAACTATGCTACTGTTTTGGGGAGGGCTGACATGACGGAGAGATGGATACATTGCGTGTGCAAGAGGGCAGGTGGAAGAGAGGCAAGGCCAGGAGGATGGGAGATGGATTCAAACTGTCCTATAGATTGGAAGCAAAATGGAGTAGGAGTAATCTTGAAGGAAGAGTATGTGATGAGTCCTGAGGAGGCAAAGAGAGTCTGAAAAAATCATGAGTTTAAAGCTGGAAATCGAAGGTGAGATGTTGAATGTTGTTAGTGCAAATGCCCCACAAGCTGGATGTCACAAAAGAAAGAGAAATTCTGGAGTAAGCTGGATGAAGTGGTGGAGACCATTCCCAGCAGGGAGAGAGTGATGATTGGAGTTGACTTCAATGGGCATGTCGATGAAGGGAACAGAGGTGATGAAGAGGTATTAGGAACAGATGGGTTCAAGGTGGGGGTGGGGTGGTGGCTCTGAGCCTCTTCTTGTTTGAAGTGTTGATGAACAGGTTGGCAGATGAGGTCAGGCAGGAGTTTCCGTGGACTCTGATGTTACCAGATGACACTGTGGTCTGTAGTGACAGTGGGAAGCAGGTGGAAGAGAGCCTGGAGAGGTGGAGGTATGCACTGGAGAGAAGAGGAAGGAAAGTCAGTAGAAGCAAGACAGAGTACATGTGTGAATGAGAGTGAAGCAGGAGTGGTGAAGATGCAAGGAGTAGATGTGGTGAAGGTGGATGAGATGGTTTGAACATGTACAGAGGAAGGACAGTGGACATATTGGACAAAAGATCTTGAAGATGGAGCTCCCAGGCGGGAAGAAAAGAGGAAGACCACAGAGAAGGTTCACGGATGTGGTGAAAGAGGACACGCAGAGGGTTGGTGCGACAGAAGAGCATGCTAGGGATAGGGTGAGATGGAGGCAGATGATCCGCTGTGGTGACCCCTAACGGGAGCAGCTGAAAGAAGAATAAGAATACTCTATCTTGGTTAGAATCTACATCTTTGAGAAGGACGGACAGACAGTGTGGAATTCAGATTGTGGAAATGAAAATGTGGAAGGAGAATAAGAAGATTAGTACGCAAGTTTTTAAAAAAGACGTGAAGGAAGAGGGATACCAGTGCGAAGAGGTGCACTGATGTTGTTATTCAGTTTCTGTCATATTTATGTGAGCATAAAACACTAGTTTACACACAGATGGAAATTACAGGGCTTTGCAGCGGTGTAAACACCGTTTACTCGGTATTTTGTTTGTCATAGGAGAAACAGGCCTTCCCCTTTGCCTCCGTCATAATTACCACTAGAGGGTGCTTGAGAATAATCACATTCTGTTTGGACGTTTGCTGAAATAACAGCTAAAACCTGCTAAACAATGAAACGCAACTATAAGTCATAATAAGCTGCTGCACAAACAATATATGTTTTATCTTTATGGGAGGACAGTCTCCATCCCGACAGCTGGCAGTTCCACATGTTGATGACTGGTTTGTTTAGTTATTGCAGTGGAACTGGACAACGCTTACACCAGCCTATGTTAAACCTGGGTTTGCAAAATACAGGCTACAGTAAAAATCACAAATACTGCCAAAGAGCCTGCGTAACGCCTTACAGGCTGTCCATGAATGTGGACACTTAAAACAAACCTCTCCAATATAGCCAGAGTGCACTCTGGTCTCCGCTGCTCCCTTGGGCTTACAAATTGGTTTCTGCATTTCTTCTTCTCTGATGGATTTGTCCCTGTGGTATTGTTACATCACTGGCGTGAAACAGAAGCCCTAGAAAGAAGCCCATGCTCTTAAAATGCTGATGGACTGAACCCGAAACCATGAGTGGTTCAGCCAGAAACGCTTACAATCAGAAGACAAATAAACACTAGACTGAGCGACAGCATTCCCTGCATTGGTAATATCAAATTAAAATAAATTTCAACTTCTGCTTGGCTATTCTGACCCATCCCCACTGAATGTATTTGCTCTTATCATGGGGAGCCTAGTCTTTCTGAGCTCTGAGGCTCATTAACACACCATTGCACTCAAGGGAATTCACTCGAACCACCGCAGCCCATATTGATCCCAGTCCAGAACAACTGAAATATAAATGAAAGATTTTCAGTGTGTGGACTCCTTTGTGAAACCACAGCTCACCATTATCCAGCAGTGTCTGCAGAGTTTCTTTTCATCACGGTCAATATTTAGGCAGCAACACCACAGAAAGGTCATTTTAACTTACTTAAAGTGTAGTTTTTTAAGCACCACAAAATAAATGATGCATCGACTAACCTCGTCTGCTTTCTGAGGACATGCTGTGTCCGTCAGTGATCAGAACCTATATTCACTGCTGGATTAAAACGCTGGAACATTATACGTGATTAAACAATTTTCACTGACAAAAAAAAAATCCCTAATTACATCACAGTGAGAGTGAGAGTGAGAGAGAAATTTTAATTTGTGTTTAGATGCTTTGGCAACACGGTTCATCTAACATTCATGCCAATAAAGAGGATTACTGAAATGAATCAGGAAAGAGACAGAGGCACAAAGACGGAGAGGGGAAAAGCAATATCTATTATATAAACAGGATAAAAGTCACGCAGTGAAGAAGAAGTGAGAAAGATGTTTGACATCACATGCTCTGTGGTATATACACTATACACCTACACATTGTATCTGCAGGAGCTTTAATGACAGCCCATTCTAAATCTGTAGGTATTAATGTAAAGTTGTTCATCCCTTTACAGCTATAACAGCTTCCACTCTTCTGGGAAGGCTTTCTATGAGATATTGGAGTATCTGTGGGAATTTTTGCCCATTAATCCAGACGAGCATTTGTGAGGTCAGACACTACTATTTGATGAGAGGACCTGGCTCGCAATCTCTGTTTCAGTTCATCACAAAGGAATGGATGGGGTTGAGGTCAGGGCTTTGTGTGGGCCAGTGAAGTTCTTTCACACTAAACTCATCCAACCATGCCTTCATAGACCTTGCTTTGTGCACTGGGGCACAGTCATGCTGGAACAGAAAATGGACTTTCCCAAACTGTTTCCACAAAGCTGGAAGCGTAGAATTGTCTTAAATGTGTTGGTAAGCTGGTAATTTCTCTTCATTGGCGCTAAGAGGCCCAGGCCAACAATGCAGTCAGGCAGGTAATGTTCTGTCATTCGCAAACCCCAGACTCGTCCATCAGACTGCCAGATAAAGTGATTTGTCATACCATAGAACATATTTACACTCCCTTGGACTCCAGTGGCAGTGTGTTTTACATCAGTCCATCCAATGCTTGGCATTATGCATGATGATGTAAGGCCCACATGCAGCTGCTCTGCTGTGAAAACCCAGTTTGTGAAGCTCCCAGAGAACAGTTTTTGTTCTGGTGTTCATGCCAGAGGAGGTTTGCAACTCTACAGTTATTGATTCAGCAGAGCACTGGCAATCTTACACACATTATGCACCTCAGCACTCGGCAATCCCTCTCTGTAACTTTACATGATGTGCCACAGCATGGCTGAGTCGTTTTTTTCCACTTTGCAATGATAACACTTGCAGCTAATCATAGCTAATCTAAGAGGGAAGATATTCCACCAGCTGATTCATTGCAATGGTTTCGTCCTATTACAGTACTGCGCTCAAATCCAGTGAGCTAAAACACCTGAGTTCAGTGACTAAGTGGTCTGGCCAAATACTTTGGTCCACATAGCGTATATATGCTACTTGCATCAGAGTGTCGTAGGTCACATTCATACTGCAGGCATGCTGGGTTTGTGTAATGTTCAGTCCTCATAGCTTTCTTTTTCCCTCTTAAGCTACTTTTCACTGATTGTCTAACTTACTCTGACAGCACATGTGCTTTTATCTGACAACTGTGTGGAAACATTTATTTGATAAGTCTGAATGAACTTTTTTTTTTATTGCACTTAAAGCCAAAATACACATTTAAAAAACTGAAATATTAAAGCACCTGTGTGGTAGATATTTATAATTTAGCAATTCATGCAGTCATAAATACAAACGAGCATCTGTCCCTGTCGTACTGATGAGCAGTAAAAAACCACGTAACGTCGTCAAGCAGATCCTGTACACTGAAGGACCTGCTACATGCAGAGCTTTCAGTATGTTTTGTTGTAAAGTCACTAAGTGAAATAAAACTTATTGTACTTATTGACATACTATAGCTCAAGTCAACAGTCAATAAGTCCCTCTGCTAACATTTTGTATCAGCACAGCACAAATACGTGTGCAAGACGTCAGTGTCAAACGTGTGGATGAGCATGTTATATATATAGATAGGGTTTATATTAGGGCTATAAAATGTACCATCAGCTGCTCCCTTGTATTCTCCCCAAGGGATCACCACACCAAGTTAATCCGCATTGGTAATTTGGCAGAGGTTTTATGCCGGATGCCCTTCCTGACGCAACCCTCCATTGTAAGAGGGGCTTGTGTCCCCACCTGGGATCGAACCAGGGACCTTTCACTTGTTTTAACCACTCTTTCATCACAGGGCCGCTGTGGATAATTCAGATTAATCACAATTAATACCCATTCATTATCAATCCTGTTTCATCTTGTGGGGGCAAAAACGCCCATGACGGAAGGTGATATATGCACTTAAAATGTGTTTTATTTAAACTAAAGGACAGATACGGTGTCTAGACTGCAAATTAAAAATAACAAAAAATTATAAAACATACAATTTGTCAGAGGTAGACTTTGGGTGGTCTGGCACGAGCTGGGCTTCACATCCCGAAGTACTTGTAGGGGAATCCCCAACTAATTGATGCTTCCAGTTGATGTGGCACCAGTGAGTGGAATTATGGGATTTTGAGTTAATGTGCACTGTGCATGCGTAAACTACGTTAAATTTTTTTTTTTGTCAAATTAATTATGCAAAATCTGGATTAACAAGTTCATTTCAACAGCCCTAGTTTATATTAGAATATTAATACACATGCGTGATCATTTAAGTCAAAATATATCCTTTTCTATGCTGTTTAACTGCTTCGCCTTGAGCTTTCTGGTATTTTTACTGGCTCCATGTCAAAATACCTGCTGTCAAAGTGACGTGGAGTCAGCTTCCATCGCACCACTAAATGAAAAACAAGCAGCAACAATGAATGAATAAATGTACACAGCGGTGGGGGTTCAAAGGTCTCGGGCTGCATTACAGAATTTGTCGGAAACAATCAGAAGGTTTAAAACACCACAAGTTCTGAGATGCAGCAGATGTAACAGCGGCTCATATTCTGAGCTCTTTCTATCAGCAGTCAAATGGAAGCAAATGCAAAGCACTGTCCATGTTGACTCATCTCTAGAAGAGTTCAGATTTTCTTGAGTTGTATCCTGCTGAGGCAGTGTTCATTGTTTTTGGAAATTTTAATCAGGGTTATGAAACCAAGTGGCCATGTTTTGAACAAGCTTATACGATCATATGTACACGTGCAAATTCTACTTTTATTGCATATAAAAGTATGTGCTATACCACTATTTGATTTCTTTGCAGTTTACATCACAAGCATTTTTATATATACATTCACTGGTCACTTCATTAAATATACCTTCCTAGTACTGGGTTGGACCCCCTTTTGCCTTAAGACCTGCCCAAGTTCTTCCTAGAATAGAGTCAGAAAGGTGCTGCAAACGTTCCTCAGAGGTTTTGCTCCATACTGTCATGACAGCATCGTACAGCTGCACATCCATGATGCAAATCTCCCCTTCCACCACAAGAACAATAAAGATGCTCCGCTGGATTAAGATCTGGTGACTGTGGAGGCCATTTGAGTGCAGCAAATTCGCCAGTATTTTCAACCATTAAAAGAGAGAAGCAAAGGTGCTTTTATATTGTTAGGATTGTATTAAATAACAGAAAAGTTCCCGCTGTTCAGCTGTTTATTGCAGCACATCTGTGAATTCACAAAAAAAAACCCTGCTGTATAATTACAGAATAAAATCTGGGTAATGAGTTTCCAGGGCTTTTTCTGTAATTTTATACATTTTTTATTGAAGAGCAGTGCTGTTGGGTTTCTTTGATTTACTGCACTGGTATTTCTTTTCAGTGTAGAAAAACTGTGATGTATTGCTGAAATTGCATTCAGTTTTCTAAAGACATCACAGGGGCTTATTGTGGAGTTAAACTTCTTTACATTAAAAGTAGGGGGAAGGATTTAGAGGTGTATTTTTAATGGTTACTAGGCAATAGTTTTCCTGGTTTGACCCATGTATGATTAAATTGGGCTGTATGTGGCCCACGAATTTAGAAGAAGCAGCGCTAACTTGCATCCTCGCTGTGCTTTGCATTTCAGGGAAACAGACTTTACATATAATGCCACAGAATATTTATATCACATAAAAGAGAACGAGAGAGGTAGGTGTGGATGAGTGGAGCGAGCAAAAGAGAGAGAATGGGAAAGGCAGAGTGGTACAGACTCAGTAGGGGGAGTGGAAGGCTCACCAAAATTAGACAATAGTCAGATCGGCTGAGGTCCAGGTTAACAACGACCGCCTCCAGTGCCATTAGCCAACAGGGTGCCATTGGAAACTCTGCCACTGTTGGCCAAAGACAAAAGAGGACATGGGGAGGACTGGTGTGATAGAGGACGATGCAAGGGATAGGGTGAAATGGAGGCAGATGATCTCCTAAAGGGAGCAGCCAATAAAAAAGAAAATAAATGCATATATCTTTTAAATTTTTTTGGAAAGATATTAATTTTACTTTCACACATACATAAAAATATGCATTAAAGATAATAGGAAATAGAGTAAAAGAAAAACTCCAGAAATAAAACCAGTGTGAAAGGTGAGGTTGAGTATCTACAGGAAGATAGAAAGAAACAACAAAGATAAAATTTGAAGAGACAAGCAACAGAAAAGTGGCAGAGCACTCAGAAATCAGTGAACAATTTAAAGCTACTTTTTGTAATAACCCCTATACACTTTAACAAAAACGCCCACCACCAGGGGGCACCATTTCACAAGTGGCTGTGTTGTGCTGTTTTTGAAGTGGTGCTACTGTTCTTTTCAATTTTGATCATTCTTTTGAGCCCTAACATGTTTTCCTCCAGTCTTTGCCACTAATTTAAAAAAGAAATATGTTTTTAAAGACTAGCCTCGTGGACTCACTTCACCAGTTTGTTTTACCAACCCAGCAAATATTTTGATGTTGAATACACACCGCCTGAAATGGTTTTTAATTTTTTTCTTTTGTCAATGTGGTGCCACGGTGGAAAAAAGTTCCAAAATGAAAGCTGTACTGATGTTGCAATGCTCCCTGTACATGAGACGGATGTAGTTTTTAAATGTTGCCTCCACACTATTTTTAGACTTTCCAGCAATAGAAAATTTGCGTTCAAGAATCGCTTTTTATCGATCAGAATGAAGCCAAATAAAGAAAACATTCTCGACAGAAAGAATGCAAAGAAAGGTTCAGACTCGTGGTCTCCACCTCTACTGCACTCCTCTGATCTTACCTGGCTGTTTAATAACTTAAATTACATGGTAGCATCTTATGAAATTGACACCAGGGACAAAGAAGTGACGGTTTTAAGTGGAATTTGGACGCGCATAACCATGAATTAAAGAATTAAAGAATAAAAGCGTTGTTTATTTTGTGGACGTCTGTTCGCGACCGTGCACTGACCAGATTAGTTTTCCATTTTAAAAATACAAAGAAAGATGCATTTAATTCCTTTACTGCAATAATCTGATCCACACTTATGTATATGTTTGTATATGTTTTTGTCGGTGTTGATCTGTCTGTGCGCAAAAAAAAAACGTAAAAAGTCCTGAACGTATTTGGCTGAATTTTTTTTATGGATTTTGCTTCAGTTTTGGGAAGAATTGGGCGATTGGATCATGCCGAGCAAAAAATTGTGAAATCACTAACTAATGAAGTAATAGTGGTATCAGAAATCTTTATCTGTACGCATTCCCGATCATCAAAGGCACTATGGTGACCATGCCTTTGATGTTGGTGCCTTTGATGACCACGCTTGGCGGAGGTCCGTGTGACCGGGCTCCCTTTCTAACTTCAGTCGATATCTCTTAAACAGTTACACAAAGCCATGGTGTCCCCTCTCCAAACCCTGCTGAAGATGATCTAAAACTTTCCTGAATGTAGGAGCTTTAAACAGAAGCAGGCTTCTGCCGGCAGGGGAAACAGACTTTACATATAATGCCACATTAGCTTTATATCGCATAAAGGAGAGAGAGAGGCAGGTGTGGATCGAGAGAAAGAGAGAGAGAATGGGGCGAGATAGAGCGACATAGACTCAGTAGGGGGAGTGGAAGAGAGAGAGAAAGTCGCCATTACTGGCTGGCTGCGCTGCTGAGAGGGGAGGGAGCACACAGAGCCAGGTTTCGGCTTTCAGCGCATACCACACCAGCAGCACCAAAATACACTAAAACACGGACTAACCGGTCGTGTGGGAGCGCGGAGGACTACACCTACAGCTAAACCTGACTTCGGATTTTGTGGGAAGCCCCCGGCGGTGGCAGATTGTGGATTGTAAAAAAAAACAAAAAACAAAAAAAAAATAAGAGTTTTGTTTGCCTTTTAGCGTGGGAATGCTTTCTCCTCTTCTCCGTGGTATGTGGATCTGGGAGCGACCATGTTATTAGGTGGGTAGGGGAATGCATTTGGACTGGGACTTCATTAGCTTAGCTAGCACTCTTTACGTGGTGAGAGGTGGGTGAGACCTGGCCGCACGATTGCGCCAGAACCCGGGGTGGGAATGTGAGTCTGGGTGGTTGAAATCATCCGGAGCTGTGATTTTTTGTGTGTGTGTGTGCTGAACAAGTCTTCCCAGTGTGAGCCTGCTGCTAGCATTAGCCACCAGCTAACTCATCCTCCTGGCATGCTAGGCTAGCTGTGCTAATGTTAGCTGGGAGGGATTGAAAAGGTGGGCTGTTTTTTTTTTCCTCTCCTGGAGTATCAGGGCCAGAAGGCAGGCCGAGCCGGGTTTCGCCTTCCCTCTCTGGGGTAAATCATCACGGTCCCGGGGCTGCCAGCGTTAGCCTCGAAGCGCTGACGCATTAACTTAACCCAGAGGTGGTTTTAATTCCACCACAACTCATTAAGGTTAACTCCCCCACCAACTCTCGCCGCCGTTTCCAGGAGACTTTGATGTTTCCATCCGCCTCTGCTCGGCTGCTAGACGCGGAACATCCAAAGCCGCGGGGCGGTTCGGGTGTCGCTGGAAGTTGCGGGGCTTTTAGCGTCCCAATAACGTCGGGTGGCTGGACGAACGGTCGTTACCCGACGTTAACGAGGGTGTGTTTACGCGTACACACCCTTCACGTCTTGGGGGCTGTGACTGCACAGGTCACCGGCTGCTTTTGAACTCCCGTTTTTTTCCCCCCCTTTCGGTGCCTCGCAGTGCGCAGGCAGGTCAGCGGGTTTGTCCTGCTGCAGCAGCAGCAGCTCTGCATGCCATTTGCATCGACTCAGGCTGCTGCTGATGCTTCCTCTGCCCCCTTTCCCAAACTCTCCTTATTAAAGGGGTAGTCCGGCTTTTATCCAAGGATCCATCCTAATGCTCTCCAGAGGTAGGAATCACCTTGTATTTGCCTCCACAGCAGATTAATCCGCATCGGTAATTCATGCCCCCCCCCCCTCACCTGGAATTGAACCGGAGACCTCTCATTGTAAGGCAGATGTGTAAAACACTTCACCAAGGGGACCCTAACTGCCAGAGGCTCAATTATACTACAATATTGTGATTCAGTCATTTTGCTGTCTGTATGCTCAAGGCGCTTTATATTGTAGGGTAAAGACCCTGCAGTACCTTTGGCTGCTCCCTTGTATTTTTGCCAAGGGGTCCCACAGCACATCGTTGGTAATTTGGCAGAGGTTTTTTACGCCGGATGCCCTTCCAGACATAACCCTCCATGATGAGAGGGGCTTGTGTCCCCACAGGGTCCCCACAACAATCAGACGATCCCCTATGAGCAAGCACTTGGCGACTGTGGGAAGGAAGAACTCCCTTTTAACAGGCTCAGGGAGGGGCAGCCATCTGCCTCGACAGGTTGGGGCTGAGGGAAAAGAGAAGGGAGAAAGGAGAGCAAAGAGAGACACAGACTTTTAACATACATTGCAGTTTATCCTTAAATTGTATCCTTGTAGCTAAACTATAAAAATATTTGTTTGATCTAATAAGCAGCTCCACAAGGAATCTGTGCCGCGCAGATTCTGCAGATGTTCTGCAGTCTGAAGAGTAACGTAACAAGGAAGGGGAAAAAAAAAAATGTGATCCAGCAGAATCCATTTTCGAGTGCTGAAAACATATTTCTCAGCCTGTTCTTCTCAAGTCAGCTGTTTTTTTTTTATTTCTGCAAACTGGGATTTTCAAGCGGATAGTCCGACCGGCACTGCCGTTAAAAGCTGTCATAAATGAGAAAAAAAAGTATTACAGTCTCATCGAACTTAACTGAATTCAAACATGTGGTGTATTACATATGTCATTAGCTGCTTTTTAACCCCCCCCGCTGTACCTTGCAGTAGGCAGGTATGTCAGCAGGTTTGTCCTGCTGCTGCTGCATGCATTCTGAACAGTGCAGCTTGTGCAACAAAAGTTCTGCAGCCCCTTCAGCAACTGAAGAATTTGAAAATATGCATAGATTATGTAGGCGGACTGAAAAAAATGTCTATTTCTAAAGCATTCAATTTGTATGTGGAGTTTTTATAATGTGGTATTGATATTTGGTATGCCTGTATTGATATATTGCCACATAATAGTTATCATATTGTGATATTTTGTGTATTGAACCACCCCCAGCCACCACCATCACAACTAATGCTCTCCTCCAACCTTTTGCAGACCTCTGTAAAATTACAATAATATAAAAGCATCAGTTATTAGTGAGACCATGACAATTACGTTCTTTGTTGTTTCCTCTTAGTATGAGCTATTATGTCGTTTTAGCGTCCATAAAACCATAAGGGTTCGCTAAATGATTTGATAGGGCTCTCATGTCCATCACTGACATCTCATTCAGTCTGTTTGAAGCTTTTCTCTTCTGCTTTTTCCCGTAAATGGACTATGTTCGGCGCAAAGCTATTAATCAAGTTAATCATCTGGAAATTCAACTAAATCATGTAGGAATTGGGAAGAGATAATACTAAAGGAGATTTCCCACCTTGATCATTTTAGCAAATGTGTTTCTGTTGTACTAAGAGATAGGTAAGTCTGGAAAGCTTTATCTGCATTGCTACCAGGAAAAATGGATATTAGTATTGGCATTATGTTAATGTGCTGGCAAATATTCAGTGCCGGTATCGGCTTCTGCAAACTGCGTAAAGGCACCGGCACTGACAAGTCCTGTGAGTGATGACAGGGTTGATTGTGTCAGTTGGCCTATAAACTGTTGTTCTTACATCACAGATGCCCTCGGGGGGGGGGGGTCCAGATGAGTGACGCCTGGCTTCAGGTCGAGACCTGACTTTGGGAGAGGGTGACACTTTTTTTTTTTTTTTTTTGTTTTTAATGAGCTTCAAAACATCTGATGTCCTTTAAAGGAAGGCATTTTACAAGAAGCACCAGTTCAGTGTGTGACACATTTTTGACCAAAAGTGATCGTCAGAGATGCACAGTAAAAATGCCCTTGTGGACTCATTATTTCTGGAATCGATAGATCTTGGATGCATTTTGTGACAAGCATCATAAATGCTGTATTTCGGTGCTTTTGGTCTTTGTCTGATGATGGCTGAAACCTCTTGAAGCAGGACCGGTTTACTGCAGCAGCCCTGGTATAGAGGATTTAATAGTTGTAGAGACCATTTTTCTCTGAGCAGAAAGCTCACTCTTATTTCTGCATTTGTCTTCTGTGGCTGGCTCCTTTACACACGTTCATACCTTTGCATTCTTTATTAATCTTGTTGTTTTTAATATACATACCTGTATATTCTCTGTGTAAAACACCTGGAGTTGCATTCTGCCTCAAAGGTAATCTATAAATAAACTTGCCTTACCTTTTAGGGAGCAGGTTCTTTTTTGCTCCTAAGTTTTGATTCGTCTGTTCCTGTGAGTACAGAATATACAAGTAACAGGGAACCAGCTGTGCCTCACTTTAAATAGATGGGACACCCTTCCCTGTTGGAGCCCCACGTGTCAATTTAGGTTGAAATGGGGAAAAAAAAGGAAAGTTTATTTTAACCA